>APFE030911216.1:0-10601 GCA_000404065.3 Pinus taeda | reverse complement strand
AGTGCCAAGTTCATGCTGGATTGATAGTGAGAATTGAGAATTATAGAGGGGTTATGCTGCCAAAATATTGAGAGAGAAGAGGTCACTTTGCAAGGTGTATTTAGCTGCTTGCCCAGTCAGAGGAGGTTCAACGTCAGAACCCTTTGGTTGTAATCTTTCTCTGTTTTTACTGATTAATGAATGACTATCATTATGGTTCCACTCATGTGTCTTTCAATAGTATTTGAGTTATGTCTTTTCTGATTGATATATAATTACATATACTGGATTTTACGCTTGTGTTTGTATCGTTCTTTGCTTGTGCAGGTGTCCGTTTACGTGGAGCGTAAGGATTGTGACCAGCCAAAGCTAAGGGACGGGAGTGGCGTTTCTTCTACAAATACTAGCATTGGATTCTAGGTAGATCCTCTTAATCGATCTTTGATTTATGCAATTAGGAACCTGGGTGTAGCGTGTGTGATTGTTGCTAGACCCGTGTTGGGCTAGTGGGATTGCCTCTGTCCGCAGAGGGGATTTACCAGTTCAATAATAAGGGTAAATGATATTCCAAAGAAGCAAAGGGTTGATGCCTTGATAATGAATTTAAGGGATAACATTCAACATGAGGTTCATCTTTGGGAACCTGATTCATTGGAGACGGCATTCAGGTTGGTAAGAAACATTGAAAGCATAATTATGGAAACAAGGAATCCCGCCACTCATGACCATAATTATGGAAGTGTTTTTTCTCCTAGCCATCCACAACCTACAAGGTTTACACCACAACAATTGGAAGAAAAAAGAGAAAAAGGGCTTTGTTACAATTGTGATAGAAAATACACTAAAGGTCATCAAGCTCTCAAGATAGAAGGACATATCAAGAAGAAAAAGGTTCAAGAAGTGAAATATCACATAGAGAAAGAAGAAATGAATTTGACCATATCTTGTAATGCATTTTTCGGAATTACCACTCCTCAAACTGTCAAGATAGTAGGACACATTGAGAAGAAAAATGTTAAAGAAGTGAAAGATCACATCGAGCATCAAAAAATGAATCCGACCTTATCCTGTAATGCATTAGAAGAAATTACCACTCCTTAAACCCTCAAGATAGAAAGACATGTCAAGAAGAAAAATATTGAAATAGTGAAAGATCACATCGAGCATCAATGACAAGTTCTCCAACATTTAAAGGATAACACCATTTTGGTGCAGAATCAAATGAAACCATAGGCAGATCAACATCACCGTGAAAGAAGTTTTGATTTAGGGAATTGGGTATTTTTGTGACTACATCTCAAGCAAGCTATTTATGAGAATTAAATGTTGGCAATACTACATGCACTTAAGAAAGGGCAGCCTTACATAATGGGAAGACACTTCAAGGTAAAAATGGATCATGATAGTCTTAAATACTTTTTAGAACAAATATTATCTTTAGAAGAACAAAAAAACTAGGTCACAAATATGTTGGGTTATGACTTTGAAATCATCTACAAAAAAGGGAAGCAAAATGTTGTTGCAGATAAACTCTCAAGAAAGGATGAAGATGTGGAAACATTGTTTTGTGCTATTTCTATTGTCCAACTAGATTGGATAAATGAAGAAAGGAATGAATGGAAGAAGGATGAAGAAGTGTGGCCACTCATTCAAAAGTTGCAAAATATCCGAGTTCAAACAATATTGCTAGAAATTGACGAGGAAGGAAAAATCATATTGGAACCTGGAGCAATCACAAAAACAAGAACCCAAAAGCTAAAAAATCAATCATTTTCATAGTATCTCATCAAGTGGAAGAACTTATCCACTGAAGATTCCACATGAGAGGACAATAATTTTATATAGAAGCATCAACACTACTCAAGCATAGAGGACAACATTTTCTGAAGGAGAGGGGCATGTTAGGTCCCTATACTACTAGTGTAACCCCTTATTGTTATTAGTACAACCCCCTTATTATATTGTTGTGCCCATGTAGTCCCCATATTGTTAATATTGTGCCCTTACATTATTATTGTTATGTCGGCTCTGATTATATTACAACCCCTTAGGCTCCTATAATTAGAAAGGAGATCTTATCATTTGTATCATCGAAGAATTATTCATTTCTGTAATGAAAAGGTGGTTTCCCCATCAAAGAGGCTGAATTTTAAGGTGTTGATCTTTCTTTTCTATCTTTCTGTGAGCTGGTTTCATAATAATAAGCTCCTGATACTCTGTTGTAATGTGTGCTGAAGCTCCCTATACTTGTCATCCTGCTGACCACCGTGCAGGATCTGATCATATAAGTATGTCCTTCAGGATTTCATAGCTACTATATGATTTAGATGTATTATCCTACTGTGAGCATCTGTAACTTTTTTTTTTTACCTTTAATGTACCCCATCTCAATGTCAAACTCAATGATTGTGGCCAACCATATAGCCTGCCTGGCATTCAGATTTAGATAGTCAAATAGATACCTCAATCCATTTTGATCACTCATCAAGATGAACCTCCTGCAAAGAAGATAGTGACCCGACATATTCAATACATGGATGATCTCTTCCAACTCGCGATCATGTGTTGGATGACTTTTGTTGTGCTCATTAAGTTTCATTGGTTCATATCTTACTACCTAGCCTTCGTGGATAAGGCCTCCACCAAGTCCTCTCCTGAAAGCATCTATACCAAACAGAAACTCCCTATCTAGATCTGAAATATTTAGAACTGGAACATTTGTCAACAATTGCTCTAATTTCTCAAAAGTGGCTACACATTCCTCTTTGCATTCAAATTTATTACCTTTCATTTAAAATGACGTAATAGGATAAGCAATATGTGATAATTTCGTGTTGAACCTCCTATAATAACTTGTTAACCCCACAAATGATCCTACCTCATCCACATTTCTAGGAGCTTCCCATTCTATGATAGTTCTTATCTTTTATGGATCCACTTTTATGCCTTTCTTGGAAACCACATGTCCCAAGTAATGTACCTCTATCTGAAAGAAGTAGCATCTACTGAGATTAGCATACAACTAATACTCTCTCAATAATCTTAATACTACTGTAAATGATCATCATGTTCTTCTTCATTCTTAAAATATACCAATATATCATGAATGAATACAATAACAAACATTTCCAGATCAGGACACAATACACTATTCATCAAGCACATAAAAGTAGGTGGAGCATTAGTCAAACCAAATAGAGCTACAAAAGACTCATAATGGCCATACCTAGTCTAGAAAGCAATCTTGTAGATGTACTCTTATTTAATGCATACTTCATGATATCCTTATCTCAGATCAATCTTCGAGAACATTGTTTCTCCTTTCAACTAATCGAACAAGTCATCAATCCTTGAGAATGGATACCTATTCCTGATTGTCACTTTGTCCAACTGCATGTAATCAATGCATAACCTGAGAGTACCATCCTTCTTCCTGACAAACAACACTCATGCACCCTAATGTGACACACTTGGTTTGATGTATCCTTTGTCAAGAATTTCCTTCAATTGGAACTTCAATGCCACCAACTTTGTTGTACTCATATTGTAAGATTCCTTTAACAATAGTGCTAACCCTAGTACCAACTCAATAGAAAAATCCACTTCCATGTGAGGCGACAATGTTGAAATCTTTGCCGAAAACACATCCTAAAACTACTATAGAAATGTGTACCTACTGAAGACATATGCATCCTCAAATTCCTTACCTTTGTCACTGGAAATATTCACTACGAATAACACACCCTTTCATGCGATTACACTTCACTTTCATTGTTTTCACCATTCTAACTAATGGTTCCTTCTTCTTACCTTACAAGACTCTTTTTCCCCATTCTCATCTAGGCACTCAATAGCATTGTCATAACAACACACCTTGGTCCTATGAAGATATAACCAATCCATCACTAAAAACATAATGTATGATCCCCACAACAGTACATTCAAATTTGATGATGTAGCCATACCATTCAACACAAATGCACAAGATCTTACCCAATCATGAACTCTCTTCTTTGTACCTATAGCCAACTGCACTAACCAATATTCTGCATGCACTTCTGTATTCAAACCACACTTATCCACTAGGTTAGGATTAACATAACTATAATTAGATCTAAGGTCAATCAAAATAGAAACAACTTGATCACAAAACTTACCATCCATATCGACAATAGATGCCAGGTGATTTTCCTACCTATTCTCCAATGTTGCATAGATATTTGGAATACTTTTTCCAATATCCCCCACTGTTTGTGCCTCCTGTGAATTATAGATATGTTGTCTACTTCCTGTTAGAGCCTAAATTGACCTCAAGCTGAACGGAGGCAATCCTAGGATAACCACAAACCATGTTTAACCTGGTAGCTAGCCCTACCAGGCTAGGAGAGGGACCTCTCATTGTCAATCTCAGTAAATATGACTGCAATTACAACTCGAGATGTCTGAATTGAAATTATATTTTAGGCTAGGTATAGTAGCTCAGAAGATTTTTGGATGATTTTGATGTTTGGTTTAGATCAAATGGAGCAGGCAGGTTGGGTTTGGGAAATCAAATCAGGTATACAAACATGTTCTTTGGGGTGAGGTAGACAAAGGATTTATGTGCTAGAAATTATTTTGAGATAGTGTATTTAGACTGCTGAGGGGTTGAGGAGGGCATGAGGAGCATGAATCCTCTTCAAACTGTTGAAAACACAGAAAACCAAATGCATTCCTAAGACAAAACATTGTAAATTAATGTATTTTGTCTATTCACCTTGATTCATTTAGTTTAGAAGAGAGAGAGAGAGATATGAATACATATAAAACATCAGAAAAACTCATTACAGAGAAGAATACATAAACTCAATATCACAAGAATCCCACAAAAATAGTTGTAAAACCTGGTTTTATTCCTTGCCAAATTGCTGTAAAGATATACAATAGAGCTCAGAGCTTCCACAAGAGTCCAATCTTTACAAATGACTAAGAAAGTACATAATATAGGTACAAAACCACCTATTCTAGCCATCAGGGATCGAATCCATGAAGAGAGGAGTGGTTTCAACTAATTCTAAACAAGGAGTAGGAATATAGGCAATGGAACAACTTGCCTCTAAAACCATGGAAACTAATTCATTCCTCCCCTAACCACCTCAAAATGATGAATTTACCTCTAAGATTCAATTTTAAATTATATTTATATCCCATAGCATCAATTACATTCATAGCTTTACCTAAAAGGATCCCAAAATTCAAATTACAAAAAATCTAGGCGAAATTTTGATTTTGGAGACAAACTTGCAATTTCCATCTAATGCGCAGTGCTTTTTCTACGCCAATTTTGTGGACCTTCTAGATGTCAAAATTGGGTGAAATATATCTTGTTGGAAATATGATCAAGTATAATTTCCAAAACATCTTGAATTTGTCAATTTGGAGTTCATTTTCCCTATCAAACATCAAATCTCCCAAGACTGGTCAAAATGTGCAAAGTGAGGTTGCCTAAACGCAGAGTGTTGTTGTAGTCAACTTTTGAAGGTCCTCCTCAACTCCAAATTGATCATGTGATAGATCATTGGAAATATCTTTGGTCTAGTTATCATTTTACACATCCAGAAAGTCATTTGGCCAACCAAGCTAGGAAACATATTGATTTTCCCAAGGTCACTCGAGAGGCGCATTAACTCTCCCGAGGCACATGTATTTTTGACATGTCTCTGTAACCATGACACCTCTGTTAAAAGTGAAGGAAATTTTTATTCCTTGGCCTATTTTGGACAAAAAACTCTCTCACGTTTTCCAAATTCATATTTTCTTGCTGAGAAACACAGTTTGAAGAAAAACCATCCCTTATGTGTGATGAATGGCTTGTTCCTTGGAATGAATTCTCAACAAATGGTGGAGACCTGTTGTTTGATGATATGAGATGGCCTCATTCCTTCTAATATTTCTCATGCCTCCTTTGCTCAGATATCTCTGATCCCATATCCAACCCTAGCTCAGTGGGAGAGGAAATTAGGGTTTGTTTTTTGCTTTTGCAGGCAGATTAGTGCTCAAGATGACTTGATTTTTGCAGTGGCAGGTGCTTGGCAATATTACCAGGTGACCAGGAGCGGCACTGAACCATTTATTACATATGAGAATGATAAAATTACATTAAATTTAACTATGAAATCCAAACGCTCTGTTGTCACCTCTAAACTAGTTTTGAGGTGAGCCCTTCTTTAAGCCTACAATTTAACACATTTTGACTTTTCTAATTGTTAATAACCTCATCATGTCTTTGCTAACCATTATTAGCAATAATCACTGAAATTTAACCATGGAAGAAACCCTAGACCTAATGAGACTGAGACCCTAAGACCTAAGACCTATTTAAACATGAACCATTGACCTGAAAAGTATGAACAAAGGTTAGTAGATATATGTCATGAGGGAAAAAACTAAATTGAACCCTACCATCAGTTGATTCATGACCTAATGGAATGAAACTCATCAGAATGCGACACCTAGTATGAAATGCAAAAGAGTAATTTTGATCACTTATGGTAGTGTGAAGACACTGACACTAACATTGGCTCCAATGGGGATGGTAGCTCCTTGGAGGTGCGAAGAACATCGTAGACCTAGTAGCCTTATCCTTTGGGCATGGAGTCAAAAACTCAAACTGAAATTACATGACTGAATATTGATGAACCTAAGACACAAACTAACTTGAGACAGACTCAATACTAAAACACAACCAACAAACTGGAAAATATGCTCAAAATGGAGCTTATTGAATAAAACCTAATCTAACTTTTCCATTCATCATCTGATCAAGTAAAATGAAATAACCAATGCAACCAAGTAAGAATTCTGGTTGTTGTTGGAATTCTTTACAAGTGCTTTCTTATGAGCAACAAGAAAGAACTACTAAAAGGCAACTCCCATGAAAATTTGTAAGCAGATCAGTTGAATAATATGGATTCTCTATGCGACTCCAAAAATACTGCATAAGGATCTTGAAATTCATGTGCACTGGGACTTAGCTCATCCAATGGATTACTTTTCTTCTCCTCGTACCATCAGTGCAAACTTTCATCTAAGCTTTGTGACGAGACTCCTGCTGAAAATGACAAAGAAACTAGTTGTCAGACCAAGTTTGTATTAATACTTATTTGAAGCTCACAGTTAGCTAATGGAGAAGGAATTTGATTGAAGAAATCATCCAAAACATCAGGTATTGGATCGTGAGAATTTTGAAAAGACTGCTACAGTCCATTTTCTATTGGTTCTGATGATATTGCATGATTTTCTACAGGCTGCCAATCCTTTATTGAAGATATACTATGGAATTTTCCCTTCAAAAACTGAAATGATTCAAAATAGAATGGTATAGAATCATCATGCATCATTTGATCATATGTTCTAGCTTCCAAGTCCTCATATACAACTTGACATTCAATGGCATTCAGGGGCTTCAAATCTTGATATGAGAAATCTTGAACAAGGATCTCATTGCACTCTAGATGGTCCATATCAAAACTTATCGACGGTTGATTTCTGATTGCATGAAAGTTGTCTCTGATGAAATGAGACGAAGAAAAACAAAAAGGCAAAGTTCCTTCACTTAAATAATCTTTTGTCGACGCGTTTCAAACCAACCAGTGTGGTTCATCGTCAGGACAAGTTGAAGAACCGATCCAGCTTAGCTAGTTAAATAGTATGGCCAGAGACTCCAACAGCTAGATTGATAACGGCTAATTTAGACCTTATGACCCCAGCCAGATAATTATTATATTTTAATTATGATTATTCCTAGAAAATAGTTAAATTGGGTAAATTAATATAAGAGAAGGGCTCCCACAAGTTAAAAAATCATTTATATATTTAACTAATTACAATTATTTATTAATAAATATATAAATATATATACAAATAACTTTCATTTATTGGTTTATTTAATGTTTATTTACCTTTTTAATTCATCTATTCGATAGGATATATTAGAAAGTACGTTTATCAATTTAAATTCATAAAAATAATATAATATTTTATTTTATTTTATAATTATTATTATTCCAATAATTATATTAAAGTAAATTAATACCATGGATTAGTTAATTATATTAATGGTTCATAATATTGGATAATTAAGATAAAAGAAGTGATTAAATTAACTAATTCCATATACTATTAAGTTGTTAAATTTAAGAATATTCAAACTATCATTAAGAACTAAATATATATTTCTGAAAATTATAATAGAATTGTTATAAAGGTAGGTAATTATAAATTATAGATATAATATTAGGATCCTAAGGGTGAATTAAATAATCTCTAGAGTTTAGCTCAAAATATATTTAAACTATATCATCTAATTTACTAATGTTTTAATATTATGTTATAAGTTAATCATATTGGTATATTATTTATTTAATAATAATTTTCAATAATCATTTCAATTCTAAAGGTTTAGAAGAAATTAAATATAAACATATATGTACAATTGAAATCATGAAAACATAATTACTTTATTAAATTATAATATGTAAGTTTAATTCTAACCCAATTATAACAATTCGAAATTAATCATTAATTATCTTATTAATAACCAATAATAATCGGTAAATAAGTTAATGGAAGGGATTAAATTATATTAATTCTAATATACTCTTAGGATGCTAAGATAAAGGATGAATAAACAAATCAGTTAAAAGGCTAAAATAAATTAAAGAATATAATAAACCAAGGGAAACAGGACCAACCACAGAAAACAACTTCAAAGGAGAGGGAAAGAGAAACCCTAAGACCTAATAATAGAGGGATAGAGGAGGCTAGGAAGATAGGGCTGGGACCCAGCAACTGCTGATCATCCAGCCATCATCCCTATTAAGATTATTCGGCCTTTTCTCAATCTCCACGGCCTCTCTAAATTTGCGATGGTGAAACTGCGCAACTTTGGCAATGACCCGCGCCTCCTCAATACAGACATGATGCAAAGTCTTCTCAGCATGTTCAGCCAAGGCCGAGGACATTGTACTACCATGCCTTAAGTCAGTTGAATGCTCACTAATCCTTTGATTGATAGAGCGACCCATCTCACCAATATATGGCGTCCCACAAGAACAAGGAATGACATAGACTCCCTTCACGTCTTTAGGGTCAATAGGGTCTTTTACAGACTTGAGGGAGCCACGGATAGTATTGAGAGGTCTAAAAGTAGTGGGCACATCGTACTTCCTCATAATCCTTGCAATCCTATCAGTGGTCCCTTGGATGTAAGGTAGATTCACACCCATGACACGATCTTTAGGTTCTCTTTGGATTGAAGGCTCCTTCTTGGCCTTGAGGAAGGCTTTTTGACCCAGGTGTCTACTGTAACCATTCCTCACAAAGACATCTAGGAGATGAGCCTTCTCCGTTTCCAAGCTCTCATCATCAGAAATCCTGACAGCATGGGTGGCAAGCGTGCTTAGAACCCCTAACTTCTGAGCGGGGAAATGATGGGAAGAAGCATGCAGGTATTGCTCAATATGTGTCTTCTTTCTAAACACCTGATGAGAAAAGGAACCATCTCCCTTCTTAGAGATGAGAACATCCAAGAACGAAAGGCAACCATTATCTTCTTTTTCCATCGTGAATTTAATGGTGGCGGATTGGTTATTGAGATGACTTAAGAAACGATCCAGCTCATCAGGACCATGAGACCAAACAACACCAGTGTCATCAGCGAATCTTTTCCAAAGCTTTGATAAGAGATGAGAGGAGGCCAAAGCCTTAGACTCAAAATCCTCCATGAAGAGATTAGCGACGATAGGGAACAGGGCAGAGCCCATGGCAACTACGCAAGTCTACTCATAGAATTCCCCCTCGAAGCTGAAAAAGGTGGACGTAAGGCAAAGCTCAACCAATTTGGCCGTATCAGGGTCGGTGAGATTATTAATCACCTTCATGGCCTCATTGATGGGAATACAAGTATACAGAGAGACCATGTCAAAACTAATTACATGGGTCCAAATTTCAGAAGTTTGCACGCTATATTTGCTGAGATATGATCTGAGGAAGTTGGTCTTCTTGCAGACTCCTGAATTACATTCCAAAAAGGTGACCTGGGGAAAATCCTCATAACTTTCTCTTTGAGCATCGGATTGAAATTTCCTTAGAAGGTATAGAAAGAGGACAGACTGTGGTTTATTGTATGTACTGTTTTAGAGCCAAAGGTTGAAACAGTGTCTCATGGCATGTGGTACAAGTTCGCTCTACTAAACTAGTCTATAAGCAGGTCACTGTGGGAGATTTCGTATAACTCTTCCTCGAAGAATCCAATTTGGATTAGACTGGTGGCATTGGAAAGAGGACACAAGGGGCTACTGCAGATCACAATTTTAGAATTGGATTATTTGGATGTACAAAGATACATCAGAGGCAATATCGAGCTCCTACAAAGTGAAAAAAGGTGTGTAGATTCTTTTAAATTCTTGCTTAAGCTTGGTTTGAAAATTATTTTGAAGGAATTCAAAGGGCATAGTAGAGTATTACTATCAGTAACTGATGCCCCAAGGAAAGAAAATGCAAACACCTAGTAAGGAACCTGAAAGCTCTAGCATGACTCATGAAGAAGAGGAAGAAATGCTACATGATATATCAAAATTACA
>APFE030911210.1:228487-272186 GCA_000404065.3 Pinus taeda | reverse complement strand
TCCCTCGCTCCAAATGAGCTTCCTTGAAGTGTAAGTCTGCAAACACAAACAAGCAAACAAATAAAATAGCACCTGAAAAGCCAATATCATAAAGCATATTCATCATAATGATCAAGGAGATTATGAAACAAACCACATAAGACAATTTGTTGAGAAAAATGAATCTGATTGTATTAATTCAAATCAAAGAAGAACTTTACAACCTGTGCCTTGATGTTGTATAAGCTCCTCCCAGGGTCCGACAAGAAGTCTCCTCTACTTTGACAAGTTTCACTCACTTCCCAATGAAACCAAAAGGTATGTGATCTCTCCTCTCAAGTTTAACTAGGAAGTCCCAATTCCATCAGCATTTACGCTCAAAAATGTTCAGCTTCTAGCCTCTCCAGCAACTGACCCAATGCCTTAATTTATAGTGCAATGGAGGGAAGTTACTAGGTCCGCCTTCAAAGGGATAAAGCCCTCCTTCAAAGGATAGCTCCTCCTATCAAGGGATTAGCTCCTTCTCTTTTGGGATGCATGAACCACCTTGGAGCGAACAATCCACGTCAAAATCCTTCTAGAAACATCTAGAATTAACCCAAAAGTGAGTTTTTTAGGATACACTTGCGCCTTTGTTACTTTTACAGGGGTACGCACCCACCCCTTTATAGACAGAGCGTGCAGGTACGTAGGTAATATGAACAAAGGGTGTGGGTCCACAGGTAAAAGTAGGAGAAAGTGCGGAACCAGAGTAATATTGATTTTCAATGTCTTTCTCTCATTTGCAAAGCTTGACATGAAGAGCTAAGGTCTGAGACTTGCTTAGGAGGCTAGTATAAGTGACGATAGACCTATTCTGACTGCAAATAATCATGGGGACGATATTTTTGTGTAACAGATTGCCCCCTAAAGTGTGAAGTCTGTAGTAGATGAGGATTTCATTTATCATTTCGAGGATCATCTTGCGGAGAGCCCGGTTGGAACCTGTAAAAACATTCAAGTGTAAAATATATATATGAGATAATATCATCGCTGAGGTAGGCATTCCCATACTCAGATCAAAACTAACTAGAAAACTAACTACTGCTCTGATATAGGAACGATCTTGTAATACATCACAAGTATAGACACATGTAGACACACTATGGACACAGCCATCTATTTATGAATAGTCTACAACATAATGAATACAAAATTCCTCGCAGCCTGGATGGTGGAAACTAGATCCAGGGTCTTCATTTCTACTCCTCGAAATAGTACGATTCTATGCATGTGAATGAATGTGTCGAAGTCGAACATGGTAGAAACCACTTGATTACCAGTAGATGATGTAAACTATTAACAAGTGCGAGAGAGACCACCAATAATGACAATGGCTCTCAAAGTAATCAGTACAATCCATGAGATGTGATTAGATGTGTCAATGTCGAACATGTCACGGAATCCTTCAATCGAAGGTCAATGATGCAACCTATCGTCGGAGGCGAGAAACCTGCCATTGAGGCATGCAGATCCCAAGGTACTGGCGATTTCTAGATCATCTTTCTAGATAAAGAGCTGAAGTCGATAAAAAGCAATCCATCGTAGACAAGACCACAACACGAAATCATAGATCAAGTTTGAAGAAATTTAGTTGCAAAGACTGACTCAGGGATGGTCAAGATGGATGACAGATATTTTTGTAGATGAATGGCTTATTCGCACTGACCTCTTGAACACATAACGACACAATAGATGGTTTGGTGACGATTGACCCAAAGTTAATACCCAGAAACTGGCTGAAGAATTTCAATGTGGTTTGATCAACTGTTAGGCAAAGGATTTCCCAACCCAGGTGAATGAAAGTGTCATGTTCAAGAGTGGTTACAAAGTATGACAAACAGGTTAATTTTTCTCTCTTTTCCCCCACCATTTCTGGCAAGTACCTCTTTATTTTTTACAAGCTTGAGGAAGATAACATATGCTTGATTATAAGCTCATCCTTCGGATGAGTCCAACTTAGTTTAAATTTGAACCCTAAGAAGGAGTGGTCCGTTCCTGTTTGTAATTGAACAGGCCCTTTACTGTCGAAATTTAACGATTCCAGTATAGGAGAAACTCGACGTTTTTCATTTTTAGAGAGTCTGAAAAAACTTAAGAAGACTCCAGGTTTGACTTTTTTCATAAATTTGTGTCTCCCAAGATCGAAAAAGTATAAAATAATACTTGAGAGAACCGCTTGATATTTTACGACCAAGGAGTACTTTTCATTATTAGTGTATTTGATTCAAAAAAGTAAAAAAACAATCAAGGACACGTCGTTTTATAACCAATATCGAATTTGAAACGACAAAAATCCGGCAATCTTTTTATGTTTTTACGGTTGGAAAAGAGTTGTAAATAGACTGTCTTTTAATTCCATTTTAACGAGCATAAAAGACAAACTCGGCAACCTTTTCATGTTTTAGGAGTCAGAAAAGGGCTTAAAGGTGACTCTAGCTGAAAATGATAGATTTCGCCTGAATAATCCTGTTATCTTGCACAAAAACACAAACATTACTCATACCTGCTTGAAAGAGATAAAAATGTCGCAAAAATACGTTTTTAAAGTGAAACATAAACAAATTTGCAATTTATTTACTCAAAAAACTTATAAAAAGGGGCCTTTTACCATTCATTTTTACCATTTGTGATTTGGGTGAGAAAATAGTGCTTTTGCTCTGAAAACTTCCTGTGAAGATTGCGGAAAATCAAACCGTCGGAATCGAACGCCGTCTTCTCCAGGTAATCCACATCATCCTCCTCTTCATTTTTAACCATTTCATTTTTCAATTTAGTCCTTCATTTCATTTTTTGGGAGGGTTTTTAGGCAAAAAACCCGCGTTCGGGGTACGCAGGCTCACCACTGCGAACCTGCGGACCCCGACTTTTTTGCCATTGGGAAAAAGCTCGGGGTCCGCACCTTCCATGTAGACAAAGTGCGGTCCCACGCACTGTGTCTAACATGTAGGGTGCGGGCCCCGCCGTGAGGGTTTTTAACCCAAAAATCCTAAAAAATGGACCAATGAAAAGTTTTTCTAGCCTTCTAATTGATCTTTTTGCTTGATGTAGGTAGTACACCATGCTAGATTGGCGCGAACGAGAGCATGAGGACGTGGATGCTGCCGCATGGAATCATCAGCCTTCACTTGATGCTTTGAGAGTGTGTGGCTTATACAAATACTGGGCCATTCCTGGCATGAGGGCTCAGGTGGATTTCTTACAGTGGATGGTTGATAGATGGAGCGTCCAGGACCAGTGTTTCTTCATTGGCGGCCACCAGCTCGAGATCGAGCCGGCGGATATATAGTTCTTGACTGGTTTGCCTAAGAGAGGCGTTGACATGACTCTGTTCGGGACTAGGGCAGGTGGCCAGTCTGTCGATAGCCTCCGGTTAGAGTACTGCAACCGCCAGACTAGAGACAAAGGGATAGACATAAAGACCATATCCCGTCCTGGGCTTATGGTGATTGCATTCACTGTTACTAGACTTTGC
Organism: Pinus taeda; assembly: GCA_000404065.3. Lineage (NCBI taxonomy): Eukaryota > Viridiplantae > Streptophyta > Pinopsida > Pinales > Pinaceae > Pinus > Pinus taeda. The sequence continues at coordinate 268,693 of APFE030911210.1, read as the reverse complement.
GGAGCTGCCGCATTACATGTTGCCACTGGATCCCAGATGTGTATGGCAATTGATTGCTTTCAGGGCACCATCTTCAACTGGTGCGATGCTGTGTTGGCCAATGTGAAGGGCCAATTGACGAGGGCCAAGAACGGACGACTGAAGACTTTTGGTTATGGGGCTTTAGTCGTGAGTTTTGGCTTGGAGAGGATTCCTATGCTTATCCTGCAGCACCTTACAGTTGGAGCTGGGCTTCCCCGAGAGCCCAAACTGATGCGATGGGTCGCAGTCATGGCCCGTCATCCTAACGAGGGGACCGAGGTCGTCCGATTCAAACCTGAGTATTTTCAATGGTTGGAGAACCAGGTTTTTTCTATCCAGGATTTTCCTTATGTTGGGGTTGAATTTCGTGGAGACCCAGACATGGATCTTCCTCCAGGAGAGCAGTGGGACGACTCAGGTAATCATTTTCAACACTTTCCTAATGTTAATTTTTTTTTATTTTTATATCGTCTCAGAACTGATAGTAATAATTTCAAAATGCAGATGTTGGCCCACAGCGACCAGCCGCTCTTCGGCCTTTCGAGAGAAAGCAACCAGTTGCACCGGCTCCAGCCCCACAGGACGAATCAGCAGAGACCTTGGCCGAGTTGGAGAGTCACCTAGAGTGCTTGACAGGGAACATTCCCGAGACTAGCATAGACAACATCCCTCGTCAACTTCAACGCTATGTGATTGGAGTCCCCGGACCTTTTAGGAGGTTCCTTTGTAAGGTGGCCCGTGCAGTGGTTTCGTATCGAGATCATCACTAGTGATGGGATGATCGCTTATTGTAGTCACATATGACATTTTGGTTTTTGTACCTACCATTTTGCCAATCATAAGGTGTTTTTCAACCTATGATCGAGGACGATGTATTTTTTGACACACTCCTATATATATGATATCGTTATTACTAGCTTTTATTGTTAAACATCTTATGGAATGTTTTTAAATTTACTTGTATGATTATTGCACATGTCTACTTAACATTTGAGAAGCAATTGCATCTTCTAATGTATTTAAAGATCTTGGAATATGCTGATATTCAATATAGTCAAATTCACATTCCAAGAGATGCACTCTAAAAAATAATCTTAATAAAACTGGATTTCTAATGGCGTATACTCTATTAAGCTGTAATACAACAAGTTCAAAATCTAACCTCACTATCAAACTCCGAATCCCAAATGAAATAGATTCAGATAATAACTCCACCACTGCACTATATTCTGCAATGTTGTTCGTTGTTTGACCGAGACTTACCCCATGCATAGATACCAACTCGTCAGAGGGCGAATAGATAACCCAATCTGCAGAAGAAATATTCTGTGTACTACGACAAGCGCCATCAGCGAAACCAATATATGTTTGGAGAGGCGTTGACATCTGCGACATCAAGTAAAACCAAGGTAAGCAGGAATAACGACGGAAAACTCAATCTCTAAGCTAAGCACACTTTAATCTAAAAACACACCAGCTAGAAGAAAAACTAACCTAACTAAAAAATCTCCACACTCATTTTAAGCATAATACCTCTTCAAGTAAAGACCATTTCTGGGTTTACCTAAAGAGACCCCGTCAAAGTCAACCAATTCATAGGCCCCTTTTGCTAGCTTTCTCTTGACAATAAAAGGACCATGCCACATAGGCACGAATTTTCCAGCACCTAATTTATCATTTGCTTGATCGTACAAAAGGACTAGATCTCCTTTCGAAAAATTTCGAGGGGTCACATTTCGATCATACTGAGCTTTAATACATTTGGCATGAGATTCGATCGCTAATGCAGCATCGTGGCGATTCTAATCTAGCTGAGCCAAGTATAACAAACGTCTTTCCTCTTCGAAAGTAGCTGGAAGTAACTCGATGGCCATTTGCAATGACGGGATTTCGCACTCAATAGGTAACATGGCTTCCAAACCATAAACTAGTTGGAAAGGAGTGAACCCTGTTGATGTTTTAACTGAGGTTCGATGCGCCCACAGCGCTGAAAATAGCATGTTATGCCAATTCAACCGATGAATCCCAATGATTCGTCAGATCATGATGACTAGAACTTTGTTGATGGCTTCAACCAGGCCATTAGTTTGTGGATAATAAGGAGTTGAACTGTCGTGACGCAAACCAAGTTGGCCTGTGAGTTCTGTCATCATAATGTTTCGAAAATTACACCCATGGTCAGTGATAATCACTTGTGGAACACCAAACCTAGAAATGATATGATTGAATACAAAAATCGTAGCTGTTTTGCTGTCTGCCTCAAATGTAGGCATCGCCTCGGCCCACTTAGTAAAATAATCTACCGCAAGGATAATATACGCATGCCCCCCGTCCGAGTGAGGGTTACATGTAATAAAATCGATACCCCATTTGGCAAAAGGACCAACGGTAATTATAGGGTGAAGAGAAGCAGGTGGAGCGCACATCTTTCGATCAAAAATTTGGCAATTGTGGCATTTTCGGACCGCAATAATACAATCTTTAAACATAGATGGCCAGAAATAGCCAGCGCACAATATCTTTTGGGAAGTGGCATACCCAGACATATGACCGCCACACGCTCCAGAGTGACAGTCATTTAGGACCTTTTCAACTTCCTCATGAGTCAAACAACGTTGAAAAATAGAGTCTGCCCCACAACGATAAAGAGTATCCCCAATAATTTTGAATTGTTGGGACTGGAATCGTATTTTTCGACGGTCTGATCGTGAAATATCTTGCCGAAAGCTTTGGGTTTGGAGATAAATGATGATATCCCTGTACCACGGATCTAAAGTGCTGATTAGAAACAAGGATTCGTCCGCAATGGGCTCCTCCGCCACAGTTTCCGTGTCAACACGCGGGAAGTCACACATTAATTCCGCAAAAACTAAAGATTTCTTTGACTTAGATTTTTCAAATTCCAAGTTGAACTCCTGCAAGATGACAATCCATTTGGAGTACTTGCCCCCTAGCAATTGCTTGGTCAAAATATAGATCATAGGGTTGCAATCGGAAATAATTGTAGTTTTGCGTAGTAAAATGTAATGACGGAAACGTTGGACAGCTTGAACGACTGCCAATGCCAATTTCTCCACATGTGAATATTTTATCTCAGTTGGATTTAACGTTCGACTATGGTAATATATCACATGTTCAGTACCGAATTCATCTTCCTGGACTAATACCATTCCAATGCTGGAATGGGAAGCGACGAGATACAAGAAGTAGTCCTAGTTGTAGTTGGGAGGATGCAACAACGGTGCATGGGTCAACGCGTGTTTTAGCGCATCAAAAGATTTCTCAGCTATCTCGTCCCAAGAGAATGAAGTATTCTGTTTCAACAACCGGGTAAAACCCTTTGTGATCTCGGCATAGTTAGGGATGAATCGACGTAAAACGTTTACTTTCCCTTGCAAACTTTGGAGTTGGCGAAGACTCGAAGGAGGAGACAATTGGATAATGGCTTCGACCTTCGAGGGATCGACGCGAATGCCAGCTTTTGAAACAACAAACCCCAGTAATCGACCCGTTTCAATACAGAACACACACTTGTGGGGATTCAACCTAATCCGATAATGCCGACATCTCATAAAAATTGCTCTTAAATGGACGAGATGGTCAACTCGATGTAATGAGTGAGCAGGCAAGTCATCGAGATAGGGTTGCACAATGTGCTTAATATCATGAAAAGTGTAAGACATGGCCCGTTGAAAAGTTGCGCCAGTGTTCTTAAGCCCAAAAGGTAATTTGCAATAAGCAAATGTCCCCCACGGACAAATGAATGCCATTTTTGGTTGATCAGCAGGCATAATATTGATTTGATTGTATCCGGAAAAGCCATCCATAAAGGAGAAAATTTCACTGCCGGCACAATCATCAATGATTTGATCGATATAGGGAGTAGGGTAATTGTCCTTTGGACATGCTCGATTAATGTCCCTATAGTTGATACATATTCTTATTTTCCCTTTCTTTTTGTTCACAGGAACAATATTCGATACCCAATTCGTTAACAGGATCGGATAAATGATAACTGCTTTCAATAATTTTTCAACTTCTACTTTAATTGCAACAATTTTTCTTGGGTGAATATGACGCAAACGTTGCGGAATGGGTTTAGCGTCCGGGTAAGTTTTGATTTCATGAACTACAATTGCTGGGTCAATTCCTGGCATTTCCTCATATGACCAGACAAACACATCGCAGAATTCTTGAAATAGGGCCTTATATGTTTGAATTTCATCTTCCGTACAAGAGGCACCTATATGAATGTTTTCAATAATTCCAGGCTTAACCGAAATGTCAAGGGGAATAGCTCGAGAAATATTTCCCAAGTTTAACTCGGAATCGGGATATTTCATTGGATTCTGAGCGTCCTTAACATATTCAGTTGTAAATATTGATGAAAAATCATCTTCAAAACGATCGCTCTCGGGTAAAAATGAAGATCTGTGATGAAGATCTTCCCATGGTAACTCATCGACGCATAGGATTTCACGAATTTTCTCATCCGTTTGAACAAGTTCGGAAAACGTTAATAAATCCAAGTTTGATGTCGAAAGTGATTCCTCATGGACCACATTAATTAAGTCGATTTGGGTTGATTTTGGGTTGGAAAACGACTGCACGATCTAATACGCAATTTCATACAGACTCAAAGGCATAAGAGTACCAAATGAGTCTATCTCAGATTCAGAAGGTATGATCCAAGGATCATCATTAACAATGGTTCCTGATGAAATCATATGAATGGTTGCAGTAGAAGACGATGCGTTGATAGGAGGAAAAGGAAAAGTGCCCAGTAAACCGGAATCTTTAACTAGTCCTACACCAACATCCTTATAAGGGATCGTCGTTTTACCAACATGCCGAATGCTTTCAGCAGACGCTGGGTCGGATGAAAAGTATGACAACTGGTCTATGGTTACAATCTTTCCATTATGAGGGAAATTTATTAGCTGAAAGACCGATGAAACAACAGCTGTCATAGCGTAAGACCAACTACGACCCAAGAGAAGGTTGTAATCCAGAGGGGCATCAACCACCTCCACATCTAGATTAACGGTTTTACCTTCAACCACTATAGGTAGATCCTGTAAAATGCCAAAAGAATGAAACCCACGGCCATCAAAGGCCTTAAGAATCTTCGGGGATTGATTTAGTGAAGGAGAACGAAGCGATCTCCAACACTGTATCGATATAATGCACGTGGAAGCTCCCTCGTCAATCACAGTCCTATGAACAGGTCTATTTTTTACTATCACTGGAATCTGGATAGCCATTTGATGAGGTAAATGCGGTGCACTATTTTCTAGATCGAAGATTATAAGGTTCGGGTCCTGAACGTCAACAGCTCCTATAGCCGACAAAAGTAATTTGTGCTATGATGGACATGATTGCAGCACTTCCAAAGCCGACATTGCTGAGGGTGAAACAGCTAAATCCTCCACAATGTTGTAGTTCTGAGCCGCTCTCGCATGTGGATTGAAAGCAGACTTTCGAAGTACACCCTTTGTGGGCGGTTTGATTACTAAGTTTGGGTTAGGTTTCTCGATCTGTAGTGGATCAGAAGCGGAAGCTGAGGTTGATGGATTCAAATGAGAAGATTCTGCTTCTTTACCATCAAAATGACTTTTACTACCATAATCTTGCGATCGAGTCGCAATCCGTACATGGGACATCATCAATATGGGTTCTTCATTGGCACTAGAGGATGAACCTATCATCTTACTGTCTTGAGCTGGAAAAGGATCCTTCAAGACAGCAGGATTTTGGGAACCTTTGACAATTTTCGCAACCTCTGCGTGATGAGGGTAGTCTCTTGTATAGTGTTCTTCATCGCAGATGAGACACGGGTAATGAGGTTTGCGTTTTTCATCAGTTGGTTCCGCTTTTTCGGGTTTCTCTTTTGAATTTTTATCTGTTTTATTCTTCTTCTTCCCTTTCTTCTTACCACCGATTTTTGATTTAGCTGTAGATGACTCTACAACGTGAATATCAGCGGAAAGTTCCGCAGAAGACTCTCCTATTGGGGAATCTGGAAAGGTTATGATAGGAGAAGAATTCTTGGAAGACTTCTTCTTACTTTTGGTATTAACCATACCAATCATACCATCAGCGACATGAGACCCTGAAGGAGAAGCAGCGATTTGATTTTGTTTGGGTAGATCGGGGATCTTCTCGTGTAACATGCCTGACTGAGTATAAACTAAGTCAAGGTACTATGCTTGAGCAATAACTTGCTCTTCAGTAACTACTCCGGCTTTAGCTACATCCTCAGTGATCTTGGGCAGTAAATATTTTACAAACCATTCAGCTAAGATCTGATCTGGGATATAAACTTTCACTAAACGTCGTCAACGTCTCCACTCATGGATATGATCTGAAATGTAAGTGGACGTTGACTACTTTAATGAAGTTAATAGTTCTGTGCCATTGTCATATCTGACTGGAAACTGAAAATGAGTTAAAAACGAGGTAGCTAACTGACTAAAGTTATAAAAAGTGGCTCGCGGTAACTCAATGTACCACTTGGCCGCAAGACCAATTAGAGTGTGTTGGAAAAGACGTAAACGAATCGAATCATCTGAAATGGAATTAGACGCACACTAGAGGTGCTAAGTCATCACATGGTTCGACGGGTCCTCTCTTAGCTTACCTTCGAATTTAAGAATATCACTGGGCAACTTATGCAGCATTGGCGGCCAATACTGAAGATAGTTAATTGGATCGTTCATAAGGCGCGTCAAGTTAGGCAAGTCCAAAGTTGCGATAAACGGTAACTAACGATTAGGGTCCCTAAAACTCGGGGTCTGCAGACCAGCCCCAGGAGGAGGATATCCAAGATAACTAGGAATGGGAATCACATTTGGGATAGTTTGACCTCCTGGAAAACCAGGATTAACCGGACCATACTGGGGTTGCTGAGGTTGTTGATATGTATACCCAGGGTACGGTTGATACTGATAGGTTGGTTGTTGCGCAGCAGGACCGTATTGGTACTGTCCTTGGTACGGAGGTTGATTAAATTGAGGTTGAGTAGTGACAACCGTACTTCATACAGGCATCTGAACCAAAGTCTGGACCGTGGGTCCAGACTGATGTAAAGATGTCTGAGGAGTAGATACAGGGATAGTAGAAACCGGAGCTGTCGATACTCCAGAAGAAGGTTGAGTAGATGGAGTAGATGTTGTAGTAGTTGCAGCAGACATTTGAGGCGGAGTACGAGGTGTACTAGGCCCAGACTGAGAAACTACAGAAGGTGCAGAAGTTTGAACAGTAGACTGGATAGGTTGCTGAGATGGACCAGAAACCAAGCGTTGTCCAAGTTGAGATGACGACTACACATTCGGTTGCAAGACCTGCTGGGATTGAGATGGATCCCACACTAAATTCGTTCCGGGGTATGGACCCATAACAGGTTGAGGATATTGAGGACCATAACCGGGTTGAATGTAGGGTTGATAATATGATTGACCAGAGGGTGGTTGGTACCCTTGAGATGGGTACTGACCTTGGGGTTGATAACCCTGAGGCAGGTACTGATACTGGGGTTGACCTTCAGGTACATATTGATATTGAGGTTGATTTTGAGGTGCATATTGATACTGAGGTTGACCTTGGGGTACATATTGATACTGAGGTTGACCTTGGGGTACATATTGAGTTTGGGGTTGACCTTGAGGAACGTACTGTCCCGTAGGTATGTACTGTCCTTGAGGTTGTCCCCCAGGCGCAAACTGAGTACCTTGAGGGTGCCCCCCGGGCATACCCTAGGTACCCTAAGGTTGCCCCCAAGGCACATACTGGGTACCTTGAGGTTGCCCCCCAGGTGGTAACTGGCCACCTTGAGGTTGAGAACCTGACATCATTAGAATATATTCTACACTCAACGGTTTAGTACCACTACTTCCAGTTAGCAATTTCTGTTCGATAGGTTGAGGATATGCTCCCGAAAAAGTACCAGAAATGGACTGATACCCAACGGGAATAGAAGTACCGCCGTACAAATAGGCTTCCGGAGATTGAGAAAACATGGATGACGGGGTAGACATATTCAATAAAGGATAGTAATCTCTAGGTGCTGGGTGATAAAAAATACGAGGTGGTGAAAAACTTAGTCCTGGATTTTCCAAAAGATTAGTCAAAGAACGATACCAATCACTACTCCTAGGTGAACTGTAAAAGATTGATTTACGCTCCCTAAGGTCTAAGATAGGTCGATCTTCTGGAAAAGGAAAGATTTCTTCGATTTCCAAAATAGCAAGCTCTTCAATAGCTATAAGTCCAGAAGGAAGATCTTGGGTAATTACAATTTCTACCTTAGGCGAACTAGGACCACTAGAAGCTGGAGAAACAAACTCTGATATGGGAGTAGCAGAAAATTCAGATTCAGGTTCAGATATTTCAGGTTCTTCACCTATGTCACTAGTAGATGCAATACTACTAGTAACTTCTGAAATTACTAACGGCTTAGAATCAGAATGTACTATCAAAGAAGGTTCTCCTTCTTCAGGTGACCCACTTCTACCGTCACTAGGAGTTACGAGGACTTTCAAGCCTTCAAGCTGGCTCAGTACTTCCTGAGGAGGTTGGCCCCGAAGTCTACGGGACGTCCTTAGTAACTCAGCCATGTTTACAAACTCAGGGGATTAGCCCCGAAGTCTACAGGAATGTCTTGGTAATTCAGCCACAATTAAAGACTTTTAACTACTTCACACGCAAACAAAGTAAAATCTCAATGAAAACCACCTAAATCCTCTAAAGAACCAAACAAATTGAATCACACGCCTAAAGAATCTAGGAGATCAATCACACACAAACAGTAACTTTTCGGACCGAAAACACTAGTTGGTGATGAAATCCAACGTCACAGAGTTCGATACAGAAATAGCGGTAGGAACATTTACCCCAACAACCTGCTTAATGAATAGACTGGCACAAGTTTCCCTACTTAACTGTCTCGAGTGAAGAGAACTCCCTAGAAAATCCGAGTGAGTCTATCCGACGTCTGCTCCAGGCACAGTGGGATCTTCCCACCACGGTCACCTTAGGAAGAATCCTATAGAATATGGTCACTATGGTTACCAACAGAAACAAATATACCTAGGGGAACAGTCTACGATCTGATATGCACGCAAGGGCAGAGTAGCAAGCTCAATCCCCTTGAAGGCTCCTTGACATAAACCAAGGTTTACCAACAAGTGACCCCAGGCTCCTCGACAATGGTTAATCCGACGTTTACCGTTTGTAATACGTGAATATCTGGTGTCGTTCCCAATGAGGAAGGATTGATTCCCACACTGGTTCAGACACGATCTCGTGCTTCTCCTTTAAGAGGAGCTTTCCCAGAGCATAGATGCAACAACTAGATTTCTCTCCTATCGCAAGATACAACTACTTGTTTGTTTTACTGTCTTGGAGAGTTAATTACTCCCTACTCCAAGACACTAGCCTAAGCTATGTTGGTGTATTAGAGCCCTAGAAACAAAAATTTGCTAGGTTGATTTTACTTTAAGCGTTATTTTTATTGGTTTTTTATTAAGTCAAGATGTGATGGAGATGAAACTCGTGGTGTAAATACTTGACTCAAAATCACTACAAAAATGCACTTAAGATGATTAAGCAATCTTTCCTCTTCAATCAACTTCTAGCTAGGAAAGAGTTGGAGAATGCAAATGCTTGTAAACACAAATATTTCTTAACAAACAAATCAAAAGAAGAGTATTTGTTCCAATGCACTCAAAACGAGACAACTAGTTATTTTGCACAAAAATTTCCCTTTTCCTTCAGATGTTCAAATGCTACGAAAACAAATCTTTTTCAAAAGAGATTTTTATGTTTTATAAAACATCTAAAACTATGACTAAAGCAAATCTTGAGAAAAATATAAATAAAGCAAACTTAAGATCTACAAACTATGAAAACCTATTTGAAGTAAAAGCTCACAAGATGTCTTATCGAGGATTTTTTACTTGGCTATAAGGAAACCAAGGACCAATTTGTCCAGAATCACAAATAAGTCAAGAACAACCAATTTTGTTTTCTTTTTGAAAATGAAAATCCAAACTTTCAATCACAAGCTTTTCGAAGTTTTGTAAAGAGAAAACTCAAAACGGATTCCTCAACAAGGGGAGATTTCATAAATGGTCAGACTCATAAGAAGGATGGTAGACACTAAGGTGATCTGAAGTCCCTACATCTTCTAAGTTCAAAGCCACTACACAACCAAATCGAAAAACAAACCCAACAAGCAAAACTCCTAGGGGTCTCACCTAAAACCCTAACACCAATGAAATTAAACGAAGGAAAGCTTTCAACAAGTCACATGCAGGTCTAGGCAGAGGATAACAACTGCTACACTAAAATAAAACTAATTTAAAGAGTAAAATTCAAAATTTTCAAAATTTTAGCAAGGTACGCAGGTTCAGAGTTTACACAGGTGCGTGAACGCTCTGTGTGCAAAGTAAAAGTACGGACAGGTACACACTGTGATACAAGCACAAATTGCGGACTTCTCCTAAAGTAATGAAAAAGAAAAAACAGACCTAGATCCACTAAAACCACCCAATTCCACATACAACAAGCCAAAAACATAAACAAAAGGCAAGTTTCTCAGGTCAAAGAAAAGCAAGGAAAACAATCAAGTCCCCAGTGGAGTCACCATTTTGTCACGTGGAATGAGTCGATCTTCCAGACAAGATAGACCTTCCTAGAATCTAAAGAAGACCTAATGACAAGCAAACCAACCAGACACTATCTTTCTCTAAATGTGCTTTTATAAATAATGACAAACAAGTGTGTTTAGGACCTACCTTATGTCCAACGCAAGTTTGGGGATGCCCTCACTCCTTTGATCCAAATGAGTTTCTTTGTCGCAAACATGCAAACATAAACAAGGCAAACAAATTAAATAGCACCTGAGAATCCAATATCATAAAACATATTTAACATGAAAGTCAAGGAGTTCATGAAACAAATAACACGAGATACTTGTTGAAAAAAATGAGTTTGATTGTATTAATTCAAAAGAAGAAGAACTTTACAACCTTTGCCTTGATGTTGTAGAAGCTCCTCCCAGGGTCCAACAAGAAGTATCTTTTACTTTGACAAGTTTCACTCACTCCCCAATGAAGCCAAAAAGGTATGTGATCTCTCCTCTTAAGCTCAACTAGGAAGTCTTGATTTCATCAGCATTTACCCTCAAAATGTCCAACTTCTAACCTCTCTAGCAACTAACCCAATGCCTCAATTTATAATGCAATGGAGGGAAGTTACTAGGTCCTCCTTCAAAGGGATAGAATCCTCCTTCAAAAGGATAGCTCCTCCTAACAAGGGATTAGCTCCTTCTCTTTTGGGATGCATGAACCACCTTTGAGCGAACAATCCACGTCAAAATTCCTTCTAGAATCATCTATAATTAACCCAAAGTGAGTTTTTTAAGATAAAAATTGAGCCTTTTGACTTTCACAGGGGTACGCACCCTCCCCTTTACAGACAGTGCATATAAGTACACAGGTAATATGAACAAAGGCTGCGGGACCGCAGGCAAAAGTGAGAGAAAGTGCGGAACCAGAGTTAAATTGTTTTTTGATGTCTTTCTCTCATTTCCAAAGCTTATTTTGAAGAGCTGAGGTCTGAGACTTGCTTAGGAGGCTGGTATAGGTGGTGATAGACCTATACTGACTGGAAATAATCAAGGTGACGATATTTTTGTGTAACAAGTACTCCTCGGCTTTTGGCAGATTTCCTTTCCATGTACTTGCTTAATATATTTCGGCCATTATGTACCCCTTCTGACCTCATATATTAGGGGGCATATGTTATAGCTCCAAATCTCACTATTATGGTTTGTGATGCTGCACTCATGGCCTAGGCAACCCCTTCTTCCAGACCTGGTCCCAAATTTAAAAAACAGTGTTTTATTCCCTCTACGCGACATTTCCCTGAGTTAAACGCGTGTATACACGGGTTCGTATATACCCAACACGCGTATATGTATTAAAACACTTAAAAAATATAAAACTCCTTATTTTCAGGCGCAGATCGCAGGTTTTACCTGCTGATCACCTATTAGTGCCTGTGGCCCAACTGTTCCCAACCAATTCCTAACTAAAAAACTACTTTGGGATTGGTATAAAATTACATCAAAGGGAAGGCCTAAAGGAGGAGAGAAGAGAGAGAAAGGTTATTATACTGAGATTTTCCCCTGACCAGGTCTGAAGACCGTTGTGCCTTCTGCACTTCCCCCATTTGTACAAGAAACCCTTGTTTCCTTGTGATCTGATGTTCATCCGTTAGTTATGGCATCATGGAGTGAGTCTTGGAAGGAGATATGCTAGAGGCTTGAGGCGGGACAGATCTCGAAGGAAGCTTTGCTTGGAGCCTGCGAAAGGTTACTCAGGTGATATTACTCCTTTTGTACATTCTATTTGTCTATAATAAAGAAACACGACTTGGTTCCCGATATGCTTCTTCTTTATGTTTATGATGTTCATGTTCGAATTTCATGTATGAATGGTTGTTCAAAGTTCATAACTAACTTCCTTCTTTTATAACTTAAAGATGATTTTTGTATAAGTCTTTGTCCATATACTGCTGCATTTTTTGGAATTGTTTGTTTTGCAGGAAAAAGGAGCGAAAGGGACGTGAAGAAGGGTTTGGACCCTTGAGGAAATTCTCGAACGTAGAACCTGAGGTATGTCCTTCATACTTTAGAATTTGCTTATTTTAGTGTAATGGCTGTGTTAATGTGTGCTTCTTTGTTTAGACAACTTTCAGTCTGCTAGGGTTTCCACCCAAAAGACCTAGGGGATCAAATCCCTCAACAGTGAGTCAGCTTCTGGGATTTTGATTAGTGTCATTTATCTGATAGTTCTCGGTTCCACTTGGAGATTTCATGATCTCTTACTCATCCCTGGGCAAATTCAGAGAGGCAAGTGTCAAATGAGCAATTTCTAGAAGATTCTCTAAGTTTCAACCTAGAAAACTGCCTCTACCATTTGTCTGCTCTCGCTCATTGTACCCTACAGAAGGGATTTTTAGTATACATCACACGCTCTATGTGTAACAGGTGAGATGCATCGCACCATCAGCATGGAGCAGTATGTATTACAGTTTTGACTAGTTATGAGCAGGTTTTCAGGGAGAACTTCTAGGAAATGATGTAATCAGTTGACCTTGTTCCTTTAGGGTATGAAACAAAAATTTTAAGGGATTAGAAGCCATTGGTTTATGGACATATGTGATTGGGGTTAAAGTGCCCAGATATGTCTATAACAATTGCCCCCTAAAGCATGAGGTCGTAAATCTTCTGATGTCGGGTGAAATGTTTTATCATGAGGATCCGAGGTTTTTCGAACTGCAAGGCGACCTGTAATAAGATACAACACAATACATTATCTTCATAACATTTTCATGGTCTAGCTGAGGAGGGCATTCCCATCCTCAGCTTTATAAATTCATTTTCATGTACATAGGATAAACAACCGTCTGTGTGGCAGACTGGTCATTCTAGTAGAGCCATCATCCCTTCGCTTGGGTCTGGGGTCTTCAAACTCGTTCAATATTCACCCGAAGTATAAGTCGATCCATGTGGAAAGATTTTCTGATGTTGAACATGGAAAGACATCACCTGATTACCAGCCAATGATGTAAGTTGTTAACAGGTGCAAGAGGAATCACCGATAATGATGATGACCCTCAAGGTACTGTAGTACAATTCATGTGGTGTGAATACATGAGTCGATGTCGAAGACCACGTAAAATCTTTCAGTCGAAGGCCATTGATGTAAACCTGTCGCTGGAAGTGAGAAACTTGCCATTGATGCATGCAAGCTTCAAAGTACTAAAAGGGTTTTTCCGAAGTCTACTTCTTGGATAATGAGCTGATGTCGACAAGAAGTGACCCATCATAGGAGGGCCTTAATGAATCCCACATCTACGACACAGAATGAAGCAAATGATTTTGTGGAGGTGAAAATGATCTCATGATACAAGGTTCAGGGTGGCGGTAATGAAAGAATGGAGTGTAAAGGTATTCCAGTGGATGAGGCATAAGCTGGGTTGGTGAATTATTTGAGCAACTTCTCTTGAACATATCGGCGGCACCGAAATGGATTGGTAGTGTTAACCCCCAAAATGGATGGTACCGAGGACCAATGGTGATATTACCGGTGAATGGAATAACCGAACCCGACTCAATCATGGTGATGGAGTGAAAGTGTCATTTTCAAGAGCGACCTGCTACCAATAAATTTCTTCAAGTTTTCTTTCCAATTTTTCCCTAGTCATTTCTGACCAGTACCTCTTTATTTTTATCAAGCTTGAGGAGGATAACATATGCTTGTTCTATAATTTTCCATTCGGGCAAACCCGTCGCTATGTTTTAGCGAGCATAGCGACAATGAAACTCGCTCTTCTCTGTAATGGACAAGTTTGTCACTATTGTTTTAATGAGTTTAATGACAAAGATAACTCGGTCCTTTTCAATTTTAGAGATTCTGAAAAGAAACAGAAGGGAAACTCCAGAAATCCTTTTTCATAGTATAATCCCTTAACTCCAAAAAAGTATAAAATGATACGAAAGGGAGGACTTTTCTGATGACTTTAACGAGCCAAAAAAAGACAATAACTTGATATTTTTATATAATGATCCCTCAGGTCAGAAAATATTAAAATCTAGAGGAGGGATGTCACTTCCAATCACTTTAACGAGCTGGAGAGGCCAATTTCTCGGCAATATTTTTATATTTTATGATTCTAAAAAGAGCTTAAAAGAGACTCGTCTTTGAGGAACAAGTGATATTTTCGGGTAGCAGCTGGTTCCAAGCAAGGTTTGGAACTTTTCAATTGTGATAGTGTAAAGAATATGGCTAACATAATTACTCATTGCAGTTGTTCCTCAAAAGGGTAAATAATGAAGTGGAGGCGGATGATCGGCTAAAAAGTGGAGGTGATGGTAAGAACATGACCAAGGCTCAAAAGCTGATAGTAATGTGATCAAAAAGGTTATTTACCTAAGGTAGGTTCATTTTTAAATGAGCTTGAACTCTGGGGGAACATAGGCTCATAACTAGGTTTATTTTTTAACGAGCTTGAAATTTTGTAAAAACATTGCTTGTGCCGGTCGTATAATAAGGAAATTTCTCATCAGTAGGTTCATTTTTTAGGGATCTTACCCCATGCACAACGTTTCTCTGGAGCCTTTTGTATGCAAGCTAGGAATGACCACCCTACGAGGTTAAAGGGTTGAGAGCCTACAAACTAAGAAAATAAGCCTAAAAACTACGAAAATAAAAGGTCGTTTTTCACTTGTATGCAAAAGGTTTGCATGCCCCCAGTTATAATGAGAAGTAGAGTTTCCAGGTTACCATATGGCAGTTCTTGCATTAAAGTAAGGTTGTTCCACCCACATTTGCAAACGAAATATTTCTTTGGCTCTGTCCATCGAAATAGACAAAGGTGAATGGTGTGAGCTTCCACTCACATAGCGTTTGACGAAGGAATCCTTTTCCAATCTAATCCCATTTTCCTAAATGGACAGATGTGTCAGACTAGTCATATATCCTATGTGGAAACCTACCTTATATCTGAGGTTTTCCTACCGAAGTAGACCAGGGTGCATGTCCCCTGGGTTTAGTCACATTCACCAAATCACTCGCGCTCATCAGGTGGACGAACTGGAGTTTGATGAGACATTCCTTTTGCAAAAATACTAGTTATGTATGGTATTTGACTATTAGCCATGTTTGAACCAGGAAATGAAAGTTGGTCAATGAGCTGAACCATTCTACCTTCATACGGGAAACATCTCACCCTAAAGAATGAGGAAATAATAGCTCCCATGCTATAAATGTAGTCACATCCAAGGAGTAGATTGTAATCTTATGGCCCTTAGACTACCATCACGTTCAGATAAATAATTTTCCTTCTCAAAGTTATAGGAAATTTTGGAAAGATCCCTAATGGTTGACTGGTTCCTTTGTTGAAGCCTGACATATTTTGAATCTCAGGTAGAAGCGATGGCGAACCAAGCGCTTTCCAAGAAGTTGAGGAAAGGATACTCACGGAGGCCCCTTCATCTATGATTGTACCAACCATGATCATTCTGTAAACTTGTACTATGATTTGGAATGGTACATTAGATGGTAGGTGGGGTCTCCTTAGTAGATTCCAATCGAAGGAAACAACTAGATTGCTTGGAGGAGGGACCGAATAGATGGCCGATGAATCTATGACAAACTTCCTTCCTACAGTAAAGGAATGGGTAGATTGCCCCTATGTTCACCGAATTCTGTCTTAACAAAAAAGAATTTGATTGGTGTCCCTCTCATTCTCTTTGGTGACTGTATCATCTGATGGTGGACCTTATGAAGGAAAGACTGGGTCGACTGCTGTCTCGACCTGTTGACTTTGTTCCAGTGTGGACTCAAATGGTTTATATTCAATGATAGGTGCTTCGATCGACAACAAAGGTGTGTGAGTCGGATTTTCAACTAGAAATGGACTCGGCGAGAGTTTCTTGTATCTAGGAGGAATCCGCAATGGTGAAGTAGGATGGTTATCCAAGACTCTTTTAGTTTCATCCAGGAAAGGGGAATAGTGGAGGGCATGATCACCTTCACACATTCTACAAGGAAATTTAGATCTTCCTTTTTGTCCATTGACTTTGTTTTCACTAGTTGACGGTGTGCTCTCAACATGATTGTTAGAGGTTGAGGACACTGGATTGTGCAAGCGGGGAGACCGGTCCCTTAAGATCCATGGGATGCAATGAGAATATTGATGATAGTGGTCTCCTTTGCAAATGACACATGGAGATTTAGGTTTGGATGGTGCAGTGTGTGGATTTTTGCAAGACGATGCATGGTTTTCCCCTTTTGTCGTTGGCTTCTTCTTCTTCATTTCCTTCCCTTTCTTCTTCTTCTCAGTTACTTGGTTTTTAGTTTTACTAGCTTCGACAAGCGAAGAGGAAGAAGGAGAGGGAGAAACAAATGAAGTAGAAGGTTGGGAGGTAACTCTAGTATCATCTGGTTGCTGATTTGATTGCTCAGGAATCATGGTGTTTTGAATGATAGCGGTCGAGAAAATCCATACTGACAGGCCACTTGTAAGTCCTAGAAGGGACAAAGTAGCCATATCAGGAGCACCAACATCTCCCCAAGAGGAGAAAGGACTAGGATCCCCCTGTTAGCACTTGAGGTTTCACCTCAGGCTGAGAAAGGCAAACCTTCAAGGCAACATCAAACCATTTCACCTCGTAGCTAGCCCTACGGGGTATGAGAAGGCTCTCTCCGGTCAATCTCGTTAAATTTACAATGGGAAGAGATGACCAATCAAGGTAACACAAATATTAGGCTAGTAAACTGATTGAAAAGAGGTTTTCTAGTTAAATAACGGGGTTTTTCTGGGCTGCATGGGCAAAATCACAGCTTCAAACAGAGAAATATAATGAACAACACAGGTTGAAGACTGAGGCAAGGTAGGCAAGGAATTTAACATCAAATCTGGATTTAAATGGGATGGCAAGACCAGTGAGGAGCTGACAAGGGCAAACAATAAATTTGAATCCTTTTCAAACAGAAGAAAACATTGAATTGAAAAAACTTATAGGCAGAGCATATAATACTATGAATTCTACCTAAACACTTCATTTGCTCAATTAGAAATGATCATGAGGTGAATGAAACATAACAGTTTACATATGAGACAAAGGGAAAACTTATGCTAAATTAACATACCACATGAATCTCCAAAATCAGAGCTGTGAAATTTTCATTAAAAATCCCTCTGTCAAAGACTGTAGAATGGAGCTGAGCTCTCCTCCAGCACTCATAAAAAATCCCCTGACTAACTCTCTCACAATTATTTTTTTTAATATAATAAATACATGCTGCTAAGGAAAAACAAATCAACCCAAAATAAGCGATTTGTTTTATCATTATTAATATATAAAACTAAAAAAAGAAACGATCGGCGCAGCTGAGATGGAATAACGCATCCTTTCACAAGTAGCGTTCACAGGTGTCAATCTGAAGATATAGGCAATCTAATCGTGTATGCCATTTTGCAACTGCTCCCTAAATTTTGCCATCTTGCAATGCGTTGGCCATTTTACCGAAATTAGGAAAAGATTTTGCTAATCTGGAGTAAATCCACCGCATATATTGAATTGAATGTCGGACAATTCAATTGCCAGAACACAGACTCTTTCTTATCCAATAATGATGGGCATATTTGTTGAGCATGGTGCAATACCGTTGAACTAACACATGAATCTACACTTTCAGGCATCTGCGGCTTTTGTTGAATGAGAAATGTCAAAGACTGCTCTTTCCAGATGTCCCCAGCCTCTTTCATCTCTGTCATTTGAATGTTTTTGTTCTTTCTGGAAAAAGGGCTTGACACCCTTGAACGCAATCCCTCTGTCTGGCATCTTTCCAGTAGCTCCATATATTGGAGCCATGCCATCTTCAAATGCACTTGGATTTTCTTGCACAGTTTTAACTGCTTCTTTCAGATCTTTCAAGAAATCTTCTCCTATAAGGGTATGCTAAAGAGTCAGACATATGTGTATGTTGTTAGGTCTTTGTAAAGCATTTAGATGCCATCCCCGTGTCGACAGAACATCATTCACTTTTAAAGCTATCGAGCTTATCTGATCCAAATGCAATGACTGTCATGTCTGGTCTTCCCACAATGTATAGTTCTGGAATTTGCTTTATTCCTTGCTGAAAAGTTTTTGATACTTCCATTACTTTTCTCACTGCCTCCAGATATCCTTCCTCCCCAACACTCATCCTAGCTGCCCAGGCACCAGCAATAAGACCACCAGGCCTACTTCCAGCAACAGTTGGTGAAACATAAAGACCCCCTGACCACTCCGTTATAGCCACAAATTGTTGCTTTCTGATTTCATGATTGCGATACAGCACAACACTTGTGCCCTTTGGCCCTAGGCCATACTTGTGAGTATCCACTGATATTGAAGTTACTCCTTGAACAGTGAAATCAAAAGGTGGAATTGGATACCCTAAATTGCGAGCAAAAGGAAGCACAAAACCTCCAAGGCAGAGATCAACATGAAAGCAAATACCCAGCGCAAGGCCAAGTCTCCAAGTTCTTCGATGGGATCAATGATACCATGAGGAAAACCCAGTGCTGAGCCAACAATCATAACCGTATTCTTGTTCAAATAACGCTGGATTGCTTTTACATCTGCTTGGAAATCTTCATTTACTGGTACACGCCATAGTTTGATTTTAAGATATTGGGCTGCTTTATCATATGCAGAATGGGCAGATTCTGGAATTACCATTTCTGGTTTCATAATTCCCTTCTTGACTTTCATATAATCCCGTGAAGACTTTACTGCAAGTATAATACTTTCTGTGCCTCTCGAAGTCATATTACCACAAACTTGTCCTCCAGATGCCTTTTCTCTACTACCAAACATGCTTGCTGTCATTGCTACCACCTCACTCTCAAATCATGGTATACTTGGGAAAACGCTCAAATGCAGCGGGTTGGTGTGAGAAAACATGGAATATGCTTCATTTATCAGTGAAAAATGTCCTTCGGATTCACTCCCACCAATATACACTGTACCAGAGCATCTTCCTTGCCATTGCACATCTTTTGACTTCTCAAATTTCAACCTTTCTATGACTCCTATACCAAGACCAGCCCATGGCATCTCAGTTTGCCAGTTTTCTCGTCCAGATTTAACACTAGACTGCATCTTGTCAACAACCCTATCAGCTGCACTATCTGAAACCATCAATGGCTCAAGATCATTCCGAACAAAATAGCTTGGAAGCCTCCAGTTGACTCGTTGTGGTACAACATCTAAGAGGCCCACTGGTATATACCTATAGTAGTAGCTGAGCCACTCCCAGAGAAAATGGCGATTAGTTTCCACATCTTTTTAAACAGAGCCCCAATGTTGAAGCCCAAAATGTACAAAGTCTTTTGAAATATCAAACCTTACCCCACAGCTAATGTCCCAATGCCTCTGTTCCTTGATTTCAGTGACTATCCATGGCTTGATTAAGGCTCCTCGAGCAACCATGCATGTTGAAATATTTGAACCATTCTTCACATGCTCATTCCAGTCTTGGTATGCCAAAATATCTCCATTTCCCACAATCTGCAGATCATCAGGGGCTTGTCTAGCATACTGGTAGATGTAATCCCAATCTGCAAGTTTGTTGTAACGTTGCTGTCGAGTTTGCCCATGTATCGTAATAGCTGCTGCTCCAGATTAACTGATATTTGGAATCAGTGAGCATACACAGTTACTTCCTTTCAAAATAGCATGTTTGCACCTTAACTGTCAAAAGCTTTTCCATGGTTCCAGCGGCCGCTTTAATTATGTTCTGCAACCTTGCAAGTTTTGTTATTTTGTTCAGTGTCCTCATCTTCAACAGAAAAAACCAGAAAATTATTTCATTCGATAAAGCACAAGATTCTGTATCCATTTTCTTTTCCTTTGGGAAAACCTGTAAGTCGTCTTTGGTACCCGTATTATCAACACCATGTTGTTGTTCAGCTACCTTTTCCAGTTTTTAAGTTGATCATTTGCCTTAATAAATTTTACTTCCTTTTTCCAGATAAGCTTTCGCAGATCTTTGTTATGGCCATTCATCTCGTAAGTGGTGTCATTAAAAACAGCCCTATCCAAGTCATGACTATAGCAACAATTTTCTCCATAGGGACATGATTCAACATCCCCTGCCTTTGCCACAACAACACACAAATTTTGTGCCGATTTCTTTCCCATGTTTGTTTTCTTATTATATTTTCCATTTGAAATAAAAACCCATTTTAATCAACATAGCTTAATATATTTTTAATACCAACAAATCTGGCATAACAAGATTCTCCTCATGCCAGCAAAATGACAACTACGCGCCAACATTCACTTTCAGCAAATGATACTTTGACTTGGATTCGCCATTCACCATACCAATTAAATCTTTATGAAAATCAAACAACTGCTCCTTAAATACCCATTCTTGTGAAGCCATGTCACGCAGAAACTTCACATACTGATACAGATACCCAATTACCTCCAAAACCTTTTCTAGTCCTGAAACAGTAAGATCTATTCTCACAACAAACATGTATCCTGCAGAACAGCGGTCCAATCCTCCATGACCAACGAGATGAGACAAATAATCCTCTGGTTTCTTCACGTATTCCTTATCAAGACAAGGCAATGACCATGTCACTTCGAGAAAATGAAAATCCCGGACAGCTTGGACCCAAAAGATTTTTCCCACTTCCCAAATAGGTCGCTCCTTGTAGAAATTCCATTGTCGCAGGAGGATAAGAACAGGCATAATTGTAGTGAGGGCAGCAATTTCAAGAATTGATGTACCATTCAAGTTGCTGATCAAAATATTTCTTAATCTGCTTGTGAGGATTGAGGCAAGTACTGTAGGACTCCATTGATATATTATGAAAAATGAATATTCTGAATTGTGCTTGTGCAAGGATAGGAGCTTGAAGTCGCTGCCATTTGAAGAGCAGGTGAATCTGATATATATTCTAAAAACACAACATTAAATGATTTCTTCTTCAAAACCCTGTTTTGAAGAAGAATCAATCTCTGACATGAGACGGAGACTAACACCCCCCAAGGGGAAATCCTTGATTGGTGGACTCCATTTTCTCAACCTAAGACCAATGAGGGAACAATGATGTTATTCTGATTTAAGTAAATTTCATGACGCTTTGACACAACTTGCTTTTTGTAATTTTAAAGAGTCAAGAAAAAGCTAAAGATGACTCTAGTCGGCTTCGATTTTTAATGAGCCTGAGGTGACAAGTGCTCAGATGGACCTTTTCTTTTAAGGAGTCTAAAAAGGAACGAAAGTGACTACTATGGGAATCTAGATAGAGGGATTACTAGACCAATCACAAAACTGCAGAATACTTTTTACGTACGAGAGTGAATCTTCCCGAATGTTGTGCTCAGTGCATTGCGATCGATAGGGTAGCAGACACAGCTTCCTAAGGATAAATGATATAGCCTATTGTGGTGTCCCAATATATAGTCGATGGTACATAGGAGCACAAGTTTGTATTGGCATTTGTCGTATCAAAGAGGAGGAATCACCCAATTTATGATGAAAACGATAGTTACCAGGTTTTATGACGCTGGAATATGTCTCTAGTCTAGACTTCTAGATGTTGTGCATTAGGTTCAAAATCATTTTTATGTTCATTGAGGTGTATTTTACAGTTGATCTTTCTTAATAAGTTTGCATTTAAGGTTCACCGTGTGATGTAGATATACAATTTCTAAATATGGAATCTATGATGATAAATAGTTGTTTATTTTCATTTTGCAATGAAAATCCTAGCTACTAAGGAAAGAGTAGTAAAATCCTTTCAACATAGAGCAGAGAGCACACACTAAGATGCACTGTCCTAAATAAATTTTTGCATGCAGTCTAAATGCAGATGCACATGCATGTATTTGTTTTCAGTTTCCTTAATGTGGGAATGAGAAAATAAAACTAAGTACAAATATGAACTATATTTCCTCAAAGCGACAATTTAGCAATTTCTTTTCAAAAATGAAAGGAAGGTTTAGACGACACTTTCAATTTCGACTTGAAAACTAGTTTCGACACTTCAAAGAATTGATGGTCGAAATCAAATACAATGGAAAAAAGTGTAATCGACTATCTAAAAGAGGAAGACTTTACAACACTCTTTTCTTTGACCAAAAATGACACTCATGACACTTTCAAATCAAAAGACGACAATTTGAATAAGCTACTATTTTCAAAGGAGAACTGTAAATGATGAAAAATACATAAAACCATTCACAATTCTTTATCATTGGAGGCTGAATAATGCAAAAGAATAGAGTTTCAATAGTGATATGCTGATCATAGATAGAAAAAATACTGAATAAAGCTTAAGACAATGAAGAGAAAACCAAAATCTGGAGGCAAAAACAATATTACTCAATCATCGCACCTGTAACATAGGGAAATAGGGATGCATCTCACTTGCAACACATGGGAGGTGCAATGCATCCAGGTTGCCAATGAAAAATAGTGTGATGGTCCAGGGATGAGACTGAGCTTGGTTTTTTCTCACAGTTTGCGGCTAAGTTCAGGGGTTTAGGCTGAGCTAATGATAGACAATAAACACAAAGTATAGGGGCTGATCTAATGGGGTTATTTTAGCTACCACCAGGGCACTTAGGATGTTTGCAAATCAGATATTCATTTCATAAACTAACCCAGAGATTGACTAAACCAGTGTTGATCTACTTTGTAGTTGCATAGCAAAAGCAGTTCGAAGGCTAGCTGGCTTAACTTCAAGCTCCATCTATAGTTTATAAAGAAAACAATAGTGACTAACAATCAAACTATTTGCTCCCTAGTGGAGTTGCCATTTTATTATCAGGAAAACTAGTGTCCATTTAGATCTTCTAGTCCCCCTAATATGGGTAGCTATCTTATAAACAAACAAACTAAAGTTACTTGTATCTTCCTTTATGAGAGATAGATGAGAGAGAAGCAAAGAGTACCAACCCCAGTCTTTCGCTTGGCTCATTGCTTGTTTCCTCTCCCCTTTGACAGAGCTTTGCCACTCTTTCCTCACTTGTCCCACTTCAAAGAACACCTGCAGAGTCAAAGCAGCATAATACCAACAAAGAATAGAGATATATAAGCATAAACAATATAGGATTAGATGTATATTAACCATACGAATGCATACACCAATACAAGATTCAAAAATATACAAGAATATGGAGGAAAACTCAAATAGATTTATTGATAGAAGTAGTAGAAGAGAGGATTACAACTCAACGGTCTGAACCAACGCCATCCTCCCAGCATGAGAGCTCTCTTCACCTCATGAAAAGCTAGATCACCCAACACTACAATGTTTCAAAGAGAAGTCAACAACACTTCGTTACAAAATACAAAATTCCAGCCTTTGGATCTCTAGAATGAGGGATCCATATATAGATATTTACAGGTGGGTGAGTCAGCTTATAGGATTTTGATTAGTGTCATTTTTCTGATAGTTCTTGGTTCCACTTGGATTTTTCATGATCTCTTACTCATCCCTGGGCAAATTCAGAGAGGCAAGTGTCAAATGAGCAGTTTCTAGAAGATTCTCTGAGTTTCCACCTAGCAAACTGCCTCTGTCGTTTGTCTGCTTTCGCTCATCGCACCCTACAGAAGGGATTTTCAATATGCATCGCACCCTCTATGTGTAACAGGTGACTTGCATTGCACCCTCAGCATTGAGCAGTCTGTATGGTCCAGTTTTCACTAGTTATGAGCAGTTTTTTAGGGAGAACTTCTGGGAAATGATGTAATTAGCTGACCTTGTTCCTTTAGGGTATGAAACAACACTTTTTGGGGCTTATAAGCCCTTGGTTTATGGACATATTTGATTGGGGTTGCAGTTCCCAAACATGTCTATAACAAGGTGATTTTATTGGCTCACTAAATTCACAATTGCATGTTTTGTAGGTTAAGAAAAGTCAAGCAAAATTTGAGAAAGTGATTTTTCCTCAATGCCAAAAGGAGCATCCCATGGAGAGTTTCTCTTTCTTACCAGGGATGAAAATAACATTTCCAAGAGATGGAGAAGCTCCATCAATTTCAAAACCATGGAAACCTTGGCCTACATGTATGTTTCAAAACACTTTCTCTCTATTGTCTTGCTTGTATAATCTATTATGGAATATTCATGTGTTAGGGCAGCCATGCAAATCTCAATATAACCCCCATCAATCTTGTGCACAAGTTTGGGATGGTTCATCCTATGATTACTTGACTACTCTCCCTCATCTTATAGCACAAAAATATCATCGATGTTCTTTTCCATATTTTCAGGGACACCTTTCTTATGTATCAAAATCATCCACACATCCCAATCAACTACATCATCAAAATCCTCCATGCCCTACATAATATCCTGCTCAACTCATTTTACACCCTCACCATAATAAAGTAGTACAACATGCTTGCAGTTTTGAATTGAAAAATTTACCTACCCTTCCCACCCAACCTATCTTGCATACGCAATTGAAGAAAACGTATATTGAGATTGGAAATGTTTCAAATCCAAAACGTGTAGAAGTTATGGAAGAAAATGAGATTTCTTCTAATCTGCATCAATGAGTTGTCTTAGAAACTCAAGAAATTCATGATATGACAACTATGGTAGATCAAGAAATTAAAGGATATATTGAAGATTGGTTTCACTCCATCAGTTGTTCGCAGCGTCACTCCATACTTTAGCAATTTTTGACACCATATTTTCAAGGGAAGTTGGTGTCTCATACCCTAGTATTTATTGACAGACATTTCTCAAATTCGGGTCTGTATACACTTGAGGCCTTATTTCTAAAATGGCTCCATTGGAAGTACTCTTATATGTAAGTATGTTTTAGTTTTCGAGGTAGAATAGGTTAGTGTAGCAGATAGAATAAATAAATATATAAATAATTTTCGTTATATGTAGAACGAGTTGTGTTTGCTGCAACTTGCTGAGTATACCAATATCAATGGTAAAACTTTGAATTTAATTATGTATATGGATGTATTAAATTGAAAAATAGATTTATACAAACACTCACCATCTTTTTGGAAAATAAAAATAAAATTTTTTTATCATATATTAGGGCGTGTGGGCCTGATTAAATGACTAAAATCACGGACGATAGAGTCATGCCTTCGCACATTTGACCCATCAATTCTTTATAATTTCAAAAATATTTCTATTGGATATAGTTATATGAATCTACTTTAACTTCCAATTTCAATCGGTTCAATCAGTAAACAAACAAAAACATTATGCTTAAAAAATCAACTGTTGATCTAAGTTGGCAAATTGAAAATGAATCTGTTATGCAGGTTGTTCTAAGTAAATTTGACATATCATATCATGGAATTTTTAAAACATGTTTCAATTAGAGATATACCTATTAATTCACTTTCATTTATCTTTGGAATCACACAATCAGATGGAAAAGAAAGAAGTTATGATTAAAATATTGTTGGTTAGTATGGTTGGCCACCGTTGTCCTACAGATAATAAATTAACTCTACTTTGTTATTTGCTTTCCATGGATTTGTTTTATAGAGTAACTAATTGTTAATTTTTTTCATATTTATTGGATTTAGAGAGCCCGATTACCTCTCTTATTCCATGATTACATGTCTTATTACAGGTAGACGCACATTTTTGCAACTCCTTGGAGAATAAATGAGGTCAATTTGTTTTTGAACAAGTGATTATTGAGCAATGATAATGAAATAATAGATTTTCATCCCAACGTCTATTAAGAAATCTAATATCATATAATTTTGATTCTTTCGAGGTGCCATGGAAATTGATCATAAGAGTTTGTTACAAATTACTCCTGTTATTTCTCACCCACAACATGAAGAGTTTCTCATTACCTAATGGATTCATAGGAGGAGAAATGGAGAATTGATTTCCATTTGAAGATCCAAGTCATTTCCGTAAAAACACTTCCCCATTCATTTACCATTGATAGATTTTTGTTTCTAGAAACAAATTGATATTCCCCTAGGAAACAACATTGTTGCAGTGAAAATTATAGCTGTTGCAACTTAAGTTATTTATTTATTTATTGCTTTTCAATAAAATTGTTGTTTCTTTTCTAATTCCTCCTATGTTTTTTCTCTTGTGTTCAAAGTCATAAATTTTGTTCCTTCATCAAAATAAAAGGAATTTCTCAAGTTTCATGATGTTGATCCATATGTATCTGTTTGTTCCTATGTCTTATCAGCATATGGTTTCCTCAGATCCATTCGATGCTGTTACTCTACCACTGTTGTTACTCCCGAAAATTTTCCAAGTGTCTAATGTTGTTACTCCTTGGATGTTGTTACTCCTTCAGTGTTGTTACTCCCTCATTGCTGTCACTCCCGAAAATTTTCTGTGTCGAATGATGTTACTCCTTGGACGTTGTTACTCCGGCGGTGTTGTTACTCCACTGGTACTATTATTCCACCAGTGCTATTACTCCATCTGTGTTGTTACACCATCGGTGATGTTAAGTTCCATCACTGTTGTTACTCCACTATTGCTATTATTCTGTTGGTGTTGTTACTCTGCCAGTGTTGTTACTACGCTAGTGCTGTTACTCCGTCACTACTGTTACTCCTTCAATGATGTTACTCCTTTGGTGTTGTTACTCTATCACCATTGTTACTCCATCGATGCTGTTACTTTTCCAGTGTTGTTACTCCGCCAGTGATATTACACCGCCAGTGTTGTTACTCTGTCAGTGTTGTTACTCCATCACTGTTGTTACTCCATCGCTGTTGTTACTTCGCTAGTGGTTTTACTCCGTCAGTGCTATTACTCAGCCGATGTTGTTACTCATCCAATGTTGTTACTTCGTTGGTGCTGTTACTCAGTCGATGCTGTTACTCCACCGATGTTGTTACTACATCGCTGTTGTTACACAACTGGTGTTACTACTTCACTGTTGTTGTTACTCCGCTGATGTTGTTACTCTCGATATTTTTCTGAATACCTGGTGTTATTATTCCTTTGATGTTGTTACTATTTCAGTGATGTTACTCTTGTGGTGCTGCTACTCCATGGTGAAATTTTTTCTAAGTACCCAGTGTTGTTACTCTACACATGTTGATACTCTGCCAAGGTAAGTCTTCAAGTACGTCCGTAATCAACTCTGTGTATTTGATTGATGTTTCAATTATGACTGACGATGGTCATATCTTAGTTGGGGGAGGTGTTGCATTTGATAGAAAATGTATTATATATAATATAATTGATGTCATGTCATCATTGTTATTAAAATTTCACATCAACTCATACATGTCACGATTATTACCACCATAATCCATAACAATCTGTAACCCCCACTTACCCACAAACATTGGAACTTGAATCATGCACGACGACATTAACTTGGTCAATGGGGAAATACGTTTATTGTCTAGGTCCTCTTTCACATAATGATTGGGTAGTCAATTTATCTTTGTTTATCTATAAACATAATTTTATTTTTTAAGGAATAATTATGAAAAGATGATTTCATCATGGCAACTTTCAACTTTCCTAATTTGCCAAGTCGCTGAACTTGTAAACTTTATGATGATGACCACAAAATTGTACTTAAACTTTCCATCACTATCTAATGAATTATTCCTAAAACCCCAACGTTAACAAAGAAAAATATATTTATCAACAACCATTTGAAGGTTATTAGTATTTGAGAAGAAAAATTACCTACGTTGAAAATAGTTGCTACAAAATGTTTTGTGCCATCCCTAGCTCTTAAGGAGGTGGCTTTCCACCCCATCTATTAAGTGACCTTTTATTGATTAACAATAACCATAGTTAAATTTTAAACATAAATAGTTAACTAGAGGATAGGAGGTCTCATCACGAGCCTACCTACCATGATCATAGGTTCTAATAGAGTGACATTACCACTACTGGTCACCAAGCCAAGGTAATGGCCTTCGGTCATAAAATTGAAGGACAAGAAGTCTCATCACGAGCTGGCTTGTTCACTTTTGTTAGTTCTGGTGAATGGCATTTTCTATTAACTGGTTACCAAGCCAAAACAATTATCTTCGGTAGACATCTAAGTAAATTGACATGCTTTTGTAACTATGTACTTATTTCAAATTGATGGGACGTTGGAATCTCAATGGGTTAAAAAGGCATCCCTGTCGAGGCTATGGACGCCTACTGGTAGCAGTGGCCATGCCTATGGTAAAGAAGTTAATTCAATACTACGATATACTTGGTTAACTTATTTTTTCAAAACTAACTACCGATAAAGCCACTATTGCATATATAAGGTTTGCTAGAAATCATGGTTCATGTGGTAATATTTAATCAGTTCTTAGATAATGGTGGTTATCGTTTATATCTATTATTGAGTTATACATATTTACCTTACATGTTATGGATGAAACTTTTAAGATATTTGATATTTGACATTTTGTATCATCTAATCTATCATTCCTTTATTGTACAAGTTTCATAACTTTAACCAAAGGTAGTTTCTTTACCCAATCAAACTCTATTTAATCCTATCTTAACAACACTACTATTATTTTGGGGAAGGATGAAGAGGCCTAATTCTAATTTTGAATCCTGATCAATTACTGATTGAGGATACTCATGAGATGTGTTATAGAAATCTTGATGACAGGGAAACTAATTAGTTTGGGGAAAGGAAATCCTGCTACACATTTTGATTACTTTCTTTAAGATTGCATGGCTTTAGCCTTCTGCATCACTTACACAAGATCAAGCTACATTAGCTTCAACAAATGTTAATCCATAGATGTCATTCCACGATATTTTGTTGAAAGTAACAATTGAGGTGAAATAACATGAGTGTTTGATTTATTAAAAGTTTAGGTGAATTTCATTAAAACACAAAAAAATGAAAACAAAAAACCACTGAGCATTATTCACTCATATTTTTCAAACCATTATATCCCCTACTTTATACAGAGGCACTAGGTTGCATGTGGGAATGCAATATATTTAGTTTGGGGCAATGTTGGGCTCTTAATTTGTCATTATTATTACCACTTCTTAACATTCATTTCATCTATTTCCACTATCCTTTTATGACATTATTTACTATAATTTATTATATAATTCCATTTCATAATCATTTATGCTCTTGTGGATAAATAATATCTGATCTCATTTATTTTTAATAATTGATGACTATTATGCATGATTTTGGTTTATTCATTTCTTATAATCTAACTCATGATTTCAGCCTCCAAGATCTCTTCCAAATTGCAGATTTGGTCTTCAACAGATAATTAGATATTCCAAATTAGGAATTCGTTGGCATAAGAAGTGACAGTTTTGCGTTGAACACTTTGGGAAAATGAAAGTGAATCTAGAAAATCCGAGACATGGATTTTATTCAGAATGGACCAAACCAGTTTCCCAACTAGCAATTTTAAAAAATTTAGTTTGTATTGAGAGAAAATGAAGGTTCTTCAAAGGACATATTTGCAGATTTGTTGTTGCACCAGTTTTCTAGAATTGCCCAAATTGTAGTAACCAAATTTGACTTGTTCCAACTGAATCATGATGGACAAATATCTCAGGTCTCATCTTGAATAGCGAGAACAATTTGTTGCAAGTTTTCTTTGGATGTTTGTATATTGAAAAGACACAATTCAGAGAGAGAGGGGAGCTAGCTGATGTAAGAATTGAGCCTTGTAAAAATGGAATTCTTCATGAAATTTCCAACCTTCTGATATTTTTCTCAATATGTGAGTTAAGCACAACCCTGACCAGGGATTTGGGCCCACTCTTCTGATTAGGTGTTGTGCATGTGTCATTTTTATGTATATTGTTTTACTTGTTGTATTTTCTTTATTGCAGTTACAAATTTCCATAGATTGGTGTGAATGTTTTTCTTTCTGCAATTTAATTTCCATTACTGTGACAACGATGCTTTAACTTCATAGTCACGAACCCTTGGTCAATTTAAGATTTTAACCTTGCTCCTGCATATACCTTGCATGTTACCTTGAAAAGTGTATGCACCCGGATTAATGAATTAATGTAGGAAACGCGATTGAATAATTTGTTCATACTTGGACACCAATAGTACCACCTGATGAAAACTTGACTAAGTTGAGAAGGGGGGTGAATCAGTTTATCCCATTCATAGATATTAAAATTATTTTCATTAAACTCATTAACTAAAAAATTACATGAACAACTTAATAAATAATGACCAATAGATTGAATATGTGAACAACAAGTAATAAGCAAACCAAAACATCACATCATCAAAAAAGAAAAACACATATTGACACCAGTGGAAACCATAAAAGGATAAAACCATGATTTTATTATTGTTTTGATGTAAAGACAACCTCATACTCCTTATTATAACTTATTTTTTGTAGGCTCCAACCTACAGGAGTTTGTTACCTCAATTTTTCTTCAAGCTACAATATGCAAGGAAGATCCAACTCCCATATATTTTATGTGGGATACAACCCATAAGAGGCTCTACCTCAACCAAATCCAACTGGATATTTATGAAATGACAACATGAAATGAGACTACAATCCCCTGATATAAAAAAGTGATAAAAATATGCTAGTTTACTTGTTCTTAAATTCTGCATATGTCCATCTTCATTTCTGCCACTTCTTCCTTTCAAATCTACTTCACATAAACTTCATATGTGCTTGGTAACTAATGCATAATACCTAAATTAACTCTCACACATTCTCCAAATCTCTAACTTCTCACTGGCTTCCAAAATCACATCTTTTATAGATATATTTTGCTCATTGTTTGTATTGCTCATAAGAATATGAAGTGAATAGGTTTGACTCTTTTCCTTCCACTCATTCATTTCCAATCAATTCAAATTTTGAATATTAGAACATAAATAAATTCTCCACCACATATTATTCTAGCCATCTATACTGATTAGTGATCTGATAATCACCCTATGAGTGATCTCAGTTGAAGATTTATTAAACAAAAGGTATTACAAACTCATGTGTTGGTGTGTGTGTTCCGTGTTATTGAAACAACGGATCGATCAGATTGCCAATAGACAGACATTTTAAATGGAAAGACAACAAAGAAATACAGTAAGCAATACAAAGACACAAACAATTTTTAATAAGGAGTTCGCCCTATTCTCCAGGGCTATGTCTCTGGTCCAGCTTTAGTGGTGGCTTGGTTTTATTGTGTCTTACAACAAATAATTTACAATGCAGGGACTCAATATGAGTTCTCCTGATAGCATATTTTCCTTGGCAAGGTGGTTCTTGGATTCCCCAAGCCACTCAGAGTTTGCAGACTCTTTTCCTTCCTACCAGCTCTGTGACCTTTGGTCTACAGTGGAAAGAGCCAACTGTGATGCTCAATCCAAACAGATTCCTCTATGGGAAGGCTTGAATCTTCAAGCTCTCTGGTGCTCGATGCTGCCTATGGTCAGCTCGGCCCTCTGTCTCTTCTCCTTGGCTTTACTTCTCTCTGTGTTCAGTCCTCCTCTCAGGGTTCACTATTAACTATCTCTCTTGGTCATTTGGATTCTTCTCCTAATCCTCCTCTCCCCTTTTTCGGCTGTCTCTGTTCATGGCTTTAACCAGTTGATCGTATTACTATTCGGTTCCTCTCCCGCCTGTGCCAATTCTGCTCCTGTAGCTATGCTTGGCATTCCTATTCAGCGTCAGCATGAATGCTCATGGAGTGCCACATGTCTCCATCTAACTAGTGCCGACATGCTTCGCCGGCTCGTTCCTCTGGTTAAGTCGCGAATATGCTCTTTCTCCACCGTGGTGGTTAACGAATTCCAAATCCCTTTTAAATCACAACTTATTTCCTTGTCGATTCTGCTTTTTCCTATCGAGCGCAATCTCAGCCATCCAATCTGCGCTCCTCTATATCCAACGTCATACGCACGTCCAGCACGGTTGACTTGCTCGACCTTTTAACGTGCGATCATGGCAGTTTTTCTATCACCTTTGCTGCCACGCGTCAATCGCTAATTGTGATCGCTCCGCTTTCTCCAAAACCTCTTACCGTTCAAGGGCGTTCTAATCAAACCGCCGGTTTCCAAGCCATGGGTCCCACTGTCATACATTGGTGCTTTTTTCCTTTTTCCGCGTGCGGTCCTCTGGCTCCCAACGTGACCGAGTGCTTAAGGTTTCCCCATTTCGGCCCTGTTCACCTAGCGATGCACGATTAAGCGTTAATCGCGCATCAAAATCGCTTGTTTTTCCCAATCTGAGGCTCCCAGGGGCTTTTTTGACCTCCTGCATAGTCTCCATGGGCCTTGGTCACCGCACTTTGACCGAGGTCCTCATCGTTTCGTGTTGGCTGCCATGGCCACTAGTTCAGGGTGTTTTTGATTCTATTTTGGATTTCATTAGAGATTTGTTCAACTCGATACAGTCAAAGTTCTTGACAGTCTTTTGTGGATCCGATTCGGATCACAGCCTACCTACTGAAAAGCTTTTAGACCAGCAAAAGTTGGTTTTCTTCAAGCATCGACTAAGTGAGGGAATTGCTGTCTCACTTGTCCAATCTCAATCCACTTCACACTGCTTGGCTTCGAACCTTTAAGCCCAATCCTGAGGTATTCCACCCGTCCACTGCACGTCATCCTCACTGTTACACAAAACTATCATCACCTTGATTATTTTCAGTCGGTTTAGGCCTATCATCACCTATACCAGCTTCCTAAGCAAGTCTTAAACCTCAGCGCTTCAAAACAAGCTTGAAAAATGAGAGAAAGACATCAAAAAGGAAATGTAACTTTTGTTCCGCACTTTCTCTTACTTTTGCCTGCGGGCCCGCACCATTTGTTCAAGTTATCTGTGTACTTATACGCTCTGTATGTAAAAGGGAGGGTGTGTACCCCTGTAAAAGTCAAAAGGTGCAATCTTTATCTTAAAAAACTCATC
This sequence comes from Pinus taeda, assembly GCA_000404065.3. Classification (NCBI taxonomy): domain Eukaryota; kingdom Viridiplantae; phylum Streptophyta; class Pinopsida; order Pinales; family Pinaceae; genus Pinus; species Pinus taeda. The sequence goes on along the minus strand of APFE030911210.1, from coordinate 235,217 downwards.
TTGGGTTAATTCTAGAGTTTTCTAGAAGCATTTGTTACGTGGATTGTTCGCTCCAAGTGGTTCATGCATCCCATCATAGGAAGAACTAATCCCTTATTAAGAGGAGCTATCCCTTTGAAGGAGGACTCTATCCCTTTGAAGGAGGAGCTGGTAACTGATCTCCATTACACTATAAATTGAGGCATTGGGTTAGTGGTCAGATAGGTTAGAAGCTGAACTTTTGAGGGTAAATACTAGTGAAATCAAGACTTCCTATTTGAGCTTAAGAGGAGAGATCACATACCTTTTTGGCCCCATTAGGGAGTGAGTGAAGCTTGTCAAAGTGGAGGAGACTTCTTTCTGGACCCTGGAAGGAGCTTGTACAGCGTCAAGGCAAAGGTTGTAAGTGCTGGAGAGGTAAATCCCCTCTACGGATAGAGGCGATCCCTACTAGCCCAAAGGGGGTCTAGCAACAATCAAACAATGCAACACTGCAGGTCCCTAGTTGTAATTAACAAGTGGGTAAAAGAAACCTACTTGGATTCCAACTCTATGTTTGTCAAAGAGATGATCCTCTCACTCCTTCGCTCCAGCCGATCACAGTCCTCCACTATCCTCGCGGACGGACACCTGCACAAGCAAATAGAGAGAAAACACGAGCGTAAAATCTACTAAAAACAACTATGTATCAGTCAGGAAGGATACAATTTACATTAATCATTCATAGGACAAATGGAAATGGGACCATAAGAGTAGTCATCTATCTTTATTATCAGAAAATAGAGTAAGGTAAAACCGAAGTCCTGACGCTGAGTCCTTCTCTAGAGGGTCCAGCCAGCATGTCTTCCAAGCATTCACCTTTGAAGCGAATCTCCCAAGTCAAATAGGTCTCTCTCTCACATACAAGGCAACAAGCTCATAACCTTCCTCAAGCTCAAAAGCAATCCTCACACAACACACCAAATGCCTACAAAGAGCAGCACTAATGCACTAAGAATTCCTCAATCAGAGTCTATATGTTCCAAACTAGCTGCTCATGGGCAATGGAGGAGGCTTATAAAGGAGAAGGAGTCTCCATGAATAGGTAAAGGATGAGCTTTCCTCCAAGATAAGTGGATGGTCAGTCAAACAGACATGCCAGAGAAAGGATGGCGACCTCAACAATGCTAACAACCAAGTCTGGAGGGATCTGGAAGGTTGGCTGTTAGAACAAATTCTCCCAAACAAGATCAACGCGGGTGAGACACTGGGCTGGCGCGATGACATCGCAGATCAACTATAGAGGAGTTCTGGTCAGTGCTCAAGGGTACAAACGGAGGGCGCGCTGTCCGTAAAATTGGACCAACGCGGAAAACACGTGTGCTTCCGCGTTGGCAGCGCAGCAGCTACACTAGCCTCCGCCGGTCAGCGCGGTTATTTAATGAATAGGCGCGATGATTCATTTAACTTAGGCAAAGAGGGTTTTTAGCCATTTCAAGGAGCATGAGCTTAGGTGAATGTGGTTTTATAACACAGTAGGGAGACTAACATGATGGCAGTGACATTTTACTGTGTAACATATGCCCCCTAAAGCATGAAGCCCGAGAGAGTGGGAGGGGTGAAATGCTTTACAAGACTGCTGGACTAGAGCACCACCAGGAAGAACCTGCAGGCGGATACAACTGATATTTCAATTACATGTAGTCTAGGCATGGGTGCAGCCATCCAAAAGACATATGGAAAAAGGTCTGTGGTGTGGACGCAACCACCCAGCTGAAGAGACCAAAATGATAAGAGGTATGGTTGCAGCCATCCATCGATGAGTCATGTAATGATGTCCCACAAAATCACAACCTGGTCCACAATGGACTAGAACCAGGGTCTTGCGCTCCATCCAAACCTGAAAAAAGTACAAGTTCAAACATGTGAATATATGTGTCAAAGTCGAACATGCTTGAACATCGTTTGATTACCAGCTAATGATGAAAGCTGTAAACAGACGCGAGAGGGGCCACCAATGATGACGATGGTCCTCAAGGTACTATAGGTACAATCCACGGCATGTGAATGAATGAGCCCGGTGTCGAACACCCGCGGAGTCATTCGATCGAAGGCCAATGATGAAGACCTCGCATCGAACACGAAGAACCTGCCATTGAGGCATGCAGGCTCCAAGGTACTTGAAGGGAGTCTCTAGGTCACTCCTGGATAATGAGCTGAAGTCGACAGGAAGTGATCTTTATCGAAGGTGGGCCATAGTGTTTCCCACTTCATCAACGCGAGACGGGAAGAGACAAGTTCGTTTCGCATGAAATATTGGAGGGAGGTTATACTTGCAGAGGTCAACTTCTCTTGAACATATCGGCGGCACAATGACGGATTTGGCAGTATTTGGGAGTCAAATGATCATAGGTTGTAACGAAAGGACAATGAGTAGATGAGTGGCCAAATAGGATAACCCAAACCCATGGAGGAAAAAGTGAAGCGAGATGAGATGTCCCCACCCAGACACGAATGCAAATAGTGCCATGTTCAAGAGCGACATACTGCCGACGATGACGATGATTATGGTTCCTTTATTTCCCCCACCATTTCTGGCGAGTACCCAGATTATTTTTGGATGAAAAGCTTGACGGGGACAACATATGCTTGGAGAGCATCATTTCGACGGAGCCCGATGTCATTCAATTTTAACGAGCCTGACAAAGGAAGAACTCGACGTCTTTTCATGTTTAGAGAGTTTGAAAAGACAGCTGAAAAGGAAACTCCAGGGGGGTGCTTTTTCGTAAAGTTGTGTCTCTCGAGCCCGAAAAAGTATAAAACAATGCTCGAAAGAACCGCCCGATCATTACAACCGAGGAGTACTTTTCATAAATAGTGACATCGACCTGAAAAAGTAAAAAATCGATCGATGTCACGTCATTTCGTTTCCATTAACAAACTTGAAATGACAAGGGTCCGACAATCTTTTCATGCTTTATACGGTCGGCAAAAAAGAGTTTAAAAACAACCGCCTCTTATTTACGTTTAACGAGTCAAGAGGAACAACTCGGAAATCTTTTCATCTTTAAACGGTCAGAAAAGACCTGAAAGAAGACCTCCATTTTTATTCTCTTTAGTGAGTCAAAAAGGAAAAAATACTCGGCAATCTTTTCATATTTTACGAGTCAGAAAAGAGCTTAAAGGTGACTCGGGTGTGGATTCATTTTTACACAAGCTTGAACCATGGAGAACTCTGCTTGGATTTAGTTTCATGTTTACACAAGCTTGAAATGAAAAACTATGCTTGTTATAAGTTCGCATGCCCCCAGGATAATGACGCAACGAGGTACATGCCCCCCAAGCTTCATTGTATTCAACAAAGTGGATGGAATGAAGGTTCACTCTCGAGATCTTGGAAAGACTCGACTTGGATTTTACGAGATCTTAATCAAAAGTCTCGATTTGGAAATGGATTTGTTTCATTTTTTAATGAGGTCGACACATTAAAAGAACTATCCTCATAACCCTTGTTTCATTTTTTAACGAGCTTGACACAATATCAGGAACTATGCTCGAATACAAGCCATTTCATTATTTTAACGAGGTTGATACATTAGCAAAACTATCCTCAAGACTCCTTGTTTCATTTTTTAGGGAGCTTGACAGAGGGAAATGAACTATGCTCCGACCGATCCTAGTTTCATTTTTTAAGGAGCTTGACATAGGAAAACGAACTATGCTCTGACCAGACCTAATTTCATTTTTTAGGGAGCTTGACATAGGAAAGTGAACTATGCTCCGACCAGACCTAATTTCATTTTTTAGGGAGCTTGACATAGGAAAATGAACTATGCTCCGCCCGAACTCCATCATAATGAACGGGAAATCGGGGCTTCCAAGAGTGGCGCTCCCAATGGGAGGTCAATGTCTCGGAAGTCGGGACCCAATGCCCCCAGAACACTATGCATGATAGAGGCATTGCTGGGTAAGGGAAAGGGAAATTGTGCCGGAGGGGCTTGTGGACGAATGAACGATAATTGGTCCATCGTCACCATTCTTCCATCGTGTGGAAAGAAAATCACACGGAAAAGTGAAGAAACAAGGGCTCCCATGGCATACAGATAGTCACAACCAAGGAGAAGACTAAAGTCTAAAGAGCCTTGGGTAACCGAGACGTCTATATAGACAGTCTTGCCTCCCAAAGTGATAGGGAACTTTGGAAGGATCCCTAATGGTTGACTCATCCCTCCGTCAAAAGCGGTGAGATTCGATGCGACAGGTACAAGCGATGGGGAACCCAAAGCTCGCTAGGTAGTAACGGGCATAAGACTAACCGATGCTCCTTCATCCAACACAGTGCCAGGCAGCACCATATGAGAAGCATAGGCAGTGACCCAGAAAGGTACATGGGATGGAAGGGGAGGGGTAGTCAAACAACTCCAATCGATGGAAACGACCGAACTACTTGGTGGGGGAACCATATGGTTGCCCCCCTGCTTGGAAGGAACCGAATCACAATTCTCCGGAGAGGTTGGGATGGGAAAACCATCATCGAGCTTAGGAGAATCTGATGAGACGAGAAGAACATGGGAATTTGACTCTTCCGAAACAGAGTGGATGACACTCTGTCCCACCAATGGTTGGTCGGGAACAGGCTGGGCACATCCAGGTTCGGGAAGAGGGGCCTGGACAAGAGGAGAGTATGAATCAATCTCATTGTCGGGAGGCGAATGATCTGCAGCTGCAGAAAGACATTGATATCCAACGGGGAGTTAGGGTGAGGGCGCTGAGAGACTTTCCAAAACAACAGAGGCTTTATCCATGAGTGGACAAAGGTGAAGGGGATGATTGCCTTCACAAAGTCTGCAGGGGATTCGGATCTTCCCATTCCCTTTACCATTCCCAACTGACGAGGTAACATCACCGTGATCTTCAGTGGACGATGAGGGGCGGGCCGGATCATGAGACCATACTTCTAAGATCCTGGGAATGCCAGGACAATCACAAAGAAGATGGTCTTCCTTGCATAATCGACAAGGAAACTTAACCTTCCTAGCAGAAAGTGGCCCGACTTCAGGTGTACTTACGGGAACTGTTGCACTTGTAACCTCTCTCTTGGGTGACTTCTTCTTCTTGTTCTTGTTCTTCTTCTTCTTAGCCACCTGGTTATTCGAATCGAAACTTTCGCCAGGCGAAGTACAAGAAGGAGACGTAGAAGTAGGTGTCAAAGGAGAGAGGTCCACCTTAGGTTCAACATGATGTTGTGCAGGTGGAGGGGCTGATGGAGTATCAGCCGACACGGTAGGGACCAAAGAGGTTGAAAACAACCAAACAGGCAACCCGACATTTAACCCTGGAAGGGATAACGTCGCCATATAAGGAGCACCAACGTTCCCAAGAGGAGGGGAATGGCTAGGATTCCCGTCAGGAGGGGAACTTAGGTTGGTGAATCCTGGAAAAGTTGCCATAGCAAAAAGAAACCTACTTAAGCAATCAAACACAAGATCTAACCGGGTAATGTTATCGTGGCCAAATAAATTTTAAAACACAGGAACTGAACTTGACCTTTTCATGTTTCGAGAGTCGAGAAAAGGACGAAAAGATGACTCTATCTACTTCGAATATTTAATGAGCACGAAGTGACAAGACACTCACTTACACCTTTTCTTTTAGAGAGTCTGAAAAGGATCAAAAGTGACTACTCTGGAAGTTCTAGGCAAAAAGGTTTACCAAGCAATCCGTAAAACTGCTATATACACCTTGGAAATCATATGAGAACCAAGGACTTTACGTACTGCAGTCAATCTTCCCGAATGTTGTGTTCGGTGCGTTACGGTTCACAAGGCGGCAGACTCAGCTTCCTATGGATAAAGGATGCAAGCCTAATGGAGTCTCCCCATATATACTCGACGGTACGTGGGAGCCCAATCCGTACTAGCACTTACCGTTTCACCGTGGAGGAATCACCCAACCACTCAACGTTAAGCTACTAGGTTTAAAGACGCCGGAACACGTCTCTAGCCTAGACCTCTAGATATTCACGTTAAGTTCAAATGCGTTTTTAGATAAATTTGGTTTCTTTTAGGGTTGATCTTGAATTAGGTTTGAGTTTTAGGTCCTACCGTACGATCTCTCAAAAATACCTAAATGCAACTATATGCCAAAGACCATCATTTTGTTCGATGAATCCTAGCTATAAGAAAGTTAAGGATCTTTCAAACAAACAAAACGAATTCAAGCAATCACGCAATCTAATGCAACTAGCAGCAAGGAAACGACACTTTTCTTTTGAAAGCACAAAATAACGAAATGCTCTTTTCCTTTCAACTATTAAATGCAAAAGATACTAGTTTGCTTTATTTTTCAATGACATCCAAGTGCTTTTAAAATAAATTAGAGAGATAGCAACACTAAGTGAAAGACTAAAATCACTCAATGCACACACAAGACAATTCCCAAGTCACTAAAAAACCAGTTTCCCAAATCAAAGGAAAACAAAGGCTTATGAGCTATGTAATCTAAGCTCAACAAGACACCAAGGAATTCAAAGGAGGAAAGCAAACTGCTTGGAACACAATCGATCATTTTCAACAATCACCAAACAAAACGTGAAAACAAAACGAAGTTGGCTAGCCAACCAAGAACACAAGATCTCGAACAGGAGGCTAGACACACACGACCACTAGATGCCCTAGGGTTTGAGTGTGAAATCAATGGAGAAAAGCGAACACCCGAAGGATGAGAGTCCACGACCAGACAAACGACGATCCGACACACTTCAGTAATCGTA
>APFE030911210.1:180524-201101 GCA_000404065.3 Pinus taeda | reverse complement strand
CAAGTACCTCTTTATTTTTTACAAGCTTGAGGAGGATAACATATGCTTGTTTGTAAGCTCATCCTTCGGATGAGTGAGTCCAACTTAGTTTAAATTCGAACCCTAAGAAGGAGTGGTCCATTCCTGTTTGTAATTGAACAGGTCCTTTACTGTCGAAATTTAACGAGTCTAGTATAGGAGAAACTCGGCGTTTTTCACTTTTAGAGAGTCTGAAAAAACTTAAGAAGACTCCAGGGTTTACTTTTTCATAAATTTGTGTCTCCCAAGCCCGAAAAAGTATAAAATAATGCTTGAGAGAACCACTTGATCTTTTACAACCAAGGAGTACTTTTCGTAATTAGTGCCTCTGATTCGAAAAATTAAAAAAGTGATCAACGACACGTCGTTTTATGACCAATATAAAATTTGAAACAACAAAAACCCGGCAATCTTTTCATGTTTTAGGAGTCAGAAAAGAGCTTAAAGGTGACTCTAATGTTTTTTCGTTGAAAATGATCGATTTTGCCTAAAAAATCTGTTATCCTGAACAAAAACTCAAACATTACTCGTACCTGTTTAATAATGGGTAAAAATGTCACAAAATAACCTTTTTAACGTGAAACATAAACAAATTTAGAATTTATTTACCCAAAAAACTTATAAAAAGGACTTTTTACCATTCATTCGTACCATTTGAGATTTGGGTGAGAAAAAAGGGCTTTTGACGAGAAACTTCCCATGACGATTGCGGAAAATCCATCCATCGTAATCAAACGTCGTCTCCTCTAGGTAATCCACATCATCCTACTCTTCATTTTTGTCTGTCTGAAATCGTTTTTTAGGGTTTAATTTTTGTTTTTAGGAGGTTTTTAGGTTTCAAAACCCGTGCGCGGGGGTCCGTAGGTTTACCACAGGGGACCTGCGTACGCCGAATGTTTTGCAATGGGTAAAAAGTCGGGGGTACGCACCTGCCATGAAGGCAAGGTGCGGACCCCACGCACTGTCCGTAACAAGGGGGTGCGTACTCCGCGCATTGGTTTTTAAAAACCCAACTAACTCAAAAATTACCCAAGGAAACCAATTTATGCATTCTAATTCGCCTTTTTTACTTGAATGTAGGATAAACATCATGCTTGATTGGTGAGAACGAGAGCACGAGGATGTGGACCTCACGACGATGAATCATCAACCTTCGATCGAAGCATTGAAGGCATGTGGCTTGTACAAATTCTGGGCCATACCTAGCATGAGGGCCCAGGTGGACTTTTTGCAGTGGCTGGTTGATAGATGGAGTATACAGGACCAATGCTTCTTTATTGGTGGGCACCAGCTCGAAATCGAGCTGGCCAATATATACTTTTTGACTGGTTTGCGCAGGAGGGGTGAACACTTGACTCTATTTGCGCCCAGGGTAGGTGGCCAATCTGTCGAGAGCCTCCGACTAGAGTTCTGCAATGTCCGGAACCAAGAAAAAGGGATAGATATCAAAACCATACCCCTTCCTGAACTCATGGTTATTGCATTTACAATTACCAGACTCTGCAGTAGTGCAGCGCTACACATTGCCACCGGATCCCAGATCCGGATGGCAGTCGATTGCTTTCGAGGCACCAACTCGTCAGAGGGCGAATAGATAACCCAAGCTACGGAAGAAATATTCCATGTACTACGACAAGCACCATCAGCGAAACCAATGTATGTTTGGAGAGGCGTCGACATCTGCGACATCAAACATAAAACCAAGATAGGAGGGAATAATGACTCAAAAATCACTCTAAGCTAAGCACACGTTTTAATCTAAAACACACCAGCTAGAAGAAAAACTAACCTAACTAAGAAATCTCCACACTCATTTTAAGCATAATACCTCTTTAGGTAAAGACCATTTATGGGTTTACCTAAAGAGGCCCCGTCAAAGTCTACCAATTCATAGGCCCCTTTCGCTAGCTTTCGCTTGACAACATAGGGACCATGCCACATAGGCACGAATTTTCCAGCGCCTAATTTATCATTTTCCTAATCGTACAATAAGACTAGATCTCCTTCCAAAAAATTTCGAGGGGTCACATTTCGATCATACTGAGCTTTAATAGGTTTTGCATGAGATTCAATCGCTAATGCAGCATCGCGACGATTCTCATCTAGTTGAGGCAAGTATAAAAAAATTCTTTCCTCTTCAAAAGTGGATGGAAGTAACTCGATGACCATTCTCAATGATGGGATTTCGCACTTAATAGGTAACATAGCTTCCAAGCCATAAACTAGTTGGAAAGGAGTGAACCCTGTTGACATTTTTACTGAGGTTTGATACGCCCAAAGCGCTGAAAGTAGCATGTTGTGCCAATTTGATCGATGAATCCCAATGATTTGTTGGATCATGATGACTATAACTTTGTTGATGGATTCAACGAGGTTGTTAGCTTGTGGATAATAAGGATTTGAACTGTCGTGACACAAGCGAAGCTGGCCTGTAAGCTCAGTCATCATAACATTTCGAAAATGACACCCATGATCAGTGATAATCGCTTGTGGAACACCAAACCTAGCAATTATATGATTGAATACGGAAATTGCAGTTGTTTTGCCGTCTGCCTCAAATGTAGGCATTGCCTCGGCCCACTTGGTAAAATAATCTACCGCAAGGATAATATATGCATGCCCCCCGGCCGAGTGAGGGTTACATGTAACAAAATCGATACCCCATTTGGAAAAGGACCAACGGAAATTATAGTGTGAAGAGGAGCAGGTGGAGTGCTCATCTTTTGATCAAACATTTGGTAGTTGTGGCATGTTCGGACCGCAATAATACAATCTTTAAACATAGACGGCCAGAAAGAGCCAGCGCGCAATATCTTTTGGGTTGTGGCATACCCAGACATATGACTACCACATGCTCCAAAGTGACAGTCATTTAGGACCCTTTCAGCTTCCTCATGGGTCAAACAACGTCGAAAATAGAGTCCGCCCCACGACGATAAAGAGTATCTCCAATAATTTTGAATTGTTGGGACTGGAATCGTATTTTTCAACATTTCGATCGTGAAATATATGGCCGAAAGGATTGGGTTTGGAGATAAACAATGATATCTCTGTACCATGGATCTAAAGTGCTGATTAGAAACAAGGATTCATCAGCAATGGGCTCCTTCACCATAGTTTCCGTGTCAGAACGCGGGAAGTCACACATTAATTCCGCAAAAACTAAGCATTTCTTTGACTTAGACTTTTCAAACTCCAAGTCGAACTCCTACAGGATGACAATCCATTTGGAGTAATTGCCCCCCAGCAATTGCTTGGTTGAAATATAGATCATAGGGTTGCAATCAGAAATAACTATAGTCTTACGTATTAAAATGTAATGACGAAAACATTGGACAACTTGAACAGCTGCCAATGCCAATTTCTCCACATGTGAGTATTTTAGCTCAGTTGGATTTAGTGTGCGACTAAGGAAATATATCACATGTTCAGTACCGAATTCATCTTCCTGAACTAACACCATCCCGATGGTGGAATGGGAGGCGGCGAGATACAAGAAGTAATTCTGGCAGTAGTTGGGAGGATGCAACCATGGTGCATGGGTCAATGCATGTTTTAGCGCATCAAAATATTTTTCAGCTATGTCATCCCAAAAGAATGAAGTATTCTGCTTCAAAAACCGGGTAAAACTCTTTGTGATCTCGGTGTAGTTAGGGATGAATCGACGTAAAAAGTTTGCTTTCCCTTGTAAACTTTGGAGTTGGTGAAGACTTGAAGGAGGAGGCAATTTGATAATGGCTTCAACCTTTGAGGGATCGATGCGAATGCCGATTTTCGAATCAACAAACCCCAGTAACCGACCCGTTTCAATACAGAAAACACACTTGTGGGGGTTCAACCTAATCCGATAATTCCTACACCTCATAAAGATTTCTCTTAAATGAATGAGATGATTAGCTCAATGTAATGAATGAGCAGGAAAGTCATCGAGATAGGTTTGCACAATGTGCTTGATATCATGAAAAGGATAAGACATGGCCCGTTGAAAAGTTGCCCTGACGTTCTTGAGCCCAAAAGGTAATTTGCAATAAGAAAATGGCCCCCATTGACAAATGAATGCCATTTTTGGTTGATCAGCAGGTAGAATATTGATTTGATTGTATCCGGAAAAACCATCCATGAAGGAGAAAATTTTGTTGCCATCACAATCATCAATGATTTGATCGATATAGGGAGTGGGGTAATTGTCCTTTGGACAGGCTCGATTAATGTCCTTATAGTGGATACATATTCTTATTGTCCCTTGCCTTTTGTTAATAGGAACAATATTCGATACCCAATCTGTTAATTGGATCGGATAAATGAAACCTGCTTTGGGTAATTTTTCAACTTCTGCTTTAATCACAACAGCTTTTCTTGGATGAATCTGACGCAAACGTTGCTGGACGAGTCTAGCATCCGGGTAAGTTTTGATTTCATGAACTATAATTGTCAGGTCAATTCCTGGTGTTTTCTCATATGACCAGGCAAACACGTTACATAATTCTTGAAATGGGGGCTTATATGTTTGAATTTCATCTTCCGTACACGAGGCACCTATATGAACGTTTTCAATAATTCCAGGCTGAACTGAAATGTCAAGGGGAAAAGTGTAAGGACTTTGGACACCACATATCTCCACACTGGTATGATATTGTCCACTTTGGGCCTAAGCCCTCATGGATTTGCTTTTGGACTTACCCCAAAAGGCCTCATACCAATGGAGATATTTTTCCATCCTTATATACCCATGATCCTCCCGACTTCTAGTCAATGTGGGACTTTAGTCGTATATCCAACAAAACGTTCGAGAAATATTTCCCAAGTTTATCTCAGAATCGGGATGTTTCATTGGATTCTGAGCGTCCTTGACATATTCAGTCGTAAAAATTGATGAAAATTCATTTTCAAAACTATCATCCTCGGGTAAAAACGAAGATTTGCGATGAAGATCTTCCCATGGTAACTCATCGACGCATAGGATTTCATGAATTTTCTCATCAGTTTGAACAAGTTCAGAAAATGTTATTAAATCCGAGTTTGATGTTGAAAGTGATTCCTCATGGACCACATTCATTAGGTCAATTTGGGTTGATGTTGTGTTGGAAAACGACTGCATGGTCTGATACACAAGTTCATACGGACTCAAAGGCATAAAAGTACCAAATGGGTCGATCTCAGATTCAGAAAGTATGATCCAAGGATCATCATTAACAATGGTATCTGATGAAATCATATGAATGATTGCAGTAGAAGATGATGCGTTGATAGGAGGAAAAGGAAAAGTGCCCAGTAAACTAGAACCTTTAACTAGTCCTACTCCAACATCCTTATATGGGATCGTTTCTTTACCAACATGCTGAATGCTCTCAGCAGAGGTTGGGTCGGATGAAAAGTAAGACCGCTGGTCTAAGGTTACGATATTTCCATTATGAGGGAACTTTATAAGCCGAAAGACTGATGAAATGATAGCTGTCATAGCGTAAGACCAACTACGACCCAAAAGAAGGTTGTAATCTAAAGGGGCATCAACCACCTCCACATCTAGATTAACGGTTTTACCTTCAACCCCTATAGGTAGATCCTGTAGAATGCCAAAAGGATGAAACCCATGGCCATCAAAGGCCTTTAGAATCATCGGGAACTAATTTAGTAAAGGAGAACCAAGCGATCTCCAACATTGTATCGACATAATACACGTGGAAGCTCTCTCATCAATCATAGTCCTATGAACAGGTCTAATTTTTACTATCACTGGAATCTAGACAGCCAGCTGATGAGGTAAGTGTGGTGCACTATTTTCTAGATCGAATATTATAAGGTTCGGGTCCTGAACGTCAACAGCTCATATAGCTGACAAAAGTAATTTACATTTTGCTGGACATGATTGCAGCACTTCCAAAGCCAACATTGCTGAGGGTGAAACAGCTAAATCCTCAACAATGTTATAGTTTTGAGCCACTCTCGCATGTGGATTGAAAGCAGACTTTCGAAGTACACCCTTTGTGGGCAGCTTGATTACTAATTCTAGATTAGGTTTCTCGATTTGTAGTGGATCGGAACTGGGAGCTGAGGTTGATGGATTCGAATGAGAATATTTTGCTTCTTTACCATCAACAGGACTTTTACTCCCATAATCTTGTGATCAAGTCACAATCCTAACATGGGACATCATCAATATGGGTTCTCCATTGGCACTGGAGGCCGGACCTATCATCTTACTGTCTTGATTAGGAAAAGGGTCCTTCAAAATAGTAGGAGTTTGGGAACCTTTGCACGATGAGGGCAGTCTCTCGTAAAATGTTCTTCATCGTAGATGAGACACGGATAACGAGGTTCACATTTTTCATCAGTTGATTCTGATTTTTCAGATTTCTCTTTCGAATTCTTATCTGTTTTATTCTTCTTCTTCCCTTTCTTCTTACCACCGGTTTTCGATTTATTTGTTGATGACTCTACAACATGAATATCGGCGGAAAGTTTGGCGGAAGAATCTCCTGTCGGGAAATCTGGCAAGGTTATGATAGGAGAAGAATTCTTGGAAGACTTCTTCTTACTTTTGGTATTAACCGTCCCAATCATACCATCAGCGGCATGAGACCCTGAAGGAGTAGCAGCGATTTGATTTTTTTTGGGAAGATCGGGGATTTTCTCGTGTAACGTACCCAACTGAGAATAAGCTAAGTCAAGGTACTGTTCTTGGGAAATTACTTTCTCCTCAGTAACGACTCCGGCCTAAGCTACATCTTCAGTGATCTTGGGAAGTAAAGATTTTACGAACCATTCAGCTAAGATCTGATCCGGCATAAAAACTTTCACTAAACGTCGTCGACGTCTCCATTCATGAATATGATCTGAAATGTAAGTGGATGTTGACTGCTTTAACGAAGTTAATAATTCCATGCCATTGTCATATCTGACTGGCAACTAAAAATGAGTTAAAAACGAAGTAGCTAACCGACTAAAGTTATAAAAAGTGGCTCGCGGTAACTTGATGTACCAGTTGGCCGCAAGACCAATTAGAGTGCGATGGAAAAGTCATAAACAAATTGAATCATCTGAAATGGAATTAGATGCACACCAGAGGTGATAAGTCATCACATGGTTTGACTGGTCTTCTCCCGGCTTACCTTCGAACTTAGGAATATCACTAGGCAACTTATGCAGCATTGGCGGCCAATACTGAAGATAGTTAATTGGATCGTTCGTAAGGCGCGTCAAGTCAGGCAAGTCCAAAGTTGCAATAAATGGTAACTGATGATTAGGATTCCTAAAACTCTCGGTCTGAAGACCAGCCCCAAGAGGAGGATATCCAGGATAACTAGGAATTGGAATTGCATTTGGGATATTCTGTCCTCCTGGAAAACCAGGATTAACCGGACCATACTGGGGTTGCTGAGGTTGTTGATATGTATACCCAGGGTACGGTTGATACTAATAGGTTGGTTTCTGTTGGTCGCTCGAATTGTTATTGATTAACAGTTGAGCACCACATTAATTTGTCAACCCGGGAAAGTCTTTTTATCTCAAAAGGTGACCACGTACTGTATGTACTTCAAGTTCAAAAGCATTAAAAGCTGTAGTAAAACAAATCTAATTCCTATCAAACGCTCTCTGTGTTACAGCAGTCTTAAACTTTTGCAGAAATGAAATGAAATTAAGTAGAGATAACAAATCTGCGGAAAAATGATGGTTGTTTGTAACAGAGGACCAGGACCCTGTCCTCAGAATAAGGACGCCTAGCACTTGCCTCTGTGATCAGTCGCCAATACACACCAAAATCCTATTCACCAGTGACACACTTCTCACAGCGCCAATCAATTAAAGGAACAACGTATCATCAAAAGAAAAATACCAGAAGCAGGGCTAACACATACAGAATTAACACACACTTAACAGGAAAAGAATGGGGTGAATCTTGTGAAGAAGGTGGGCCCTGTCCCTCTCACAAGATTCCCCTGCACACAATTACTAAATTAAAATTCTCACAACCAAACTTTATTCATCTGCCAAGAGTTCAATTACAACAGAAGTTCCGACCTTCAGCATTACAATGATTCAGTATCACGCGCTAGCTTTCCAACTGTAGATGTATCCTCTTTATAGAGGAGACATCTATTACAATAGATTGCTCTTCAGTTTAATTTTCCTATACAAAAATAGGAAATCGGTTCCTGTTATATCATACTGTTACAACCATATATTATCTTTGTCATTCTTGGTTAATCGATTCTTTCCGTTATTGCAAAACGGATGATCTTCATCTATCTCCTCGGATTCCTCATGCTATCTTCGGTTACTCTGCTATTGTCGCTGATTCGGTGCATCTTAACCGTCCTTAAAATACTTTGTGTTGTTCCTGATGTTCCCGCGTCTGTGGCTGGGTTGATTTGATCCTGCTTTATCATCATCGGTCGAGTATAGATTTGCCAGCTTCGGACAGTTGCTGTTGCGAATTAAGACATTTCCTACTTTAGTCAGTTGCTGCTTCTGGTGTTGTAGCAACTACACATTTGATGTTCCTGGTGTTGTAGCAACTGTGACTCCTGATTCTGTGGACTTTGAACAATTCCAATCAAATGTCAGTGACTTAGGTAATTATTTGTAAAGATAACATGAAGGTGTGTTGAATAATTAATCATATAGCAAATGAGGAGAGTTACTTCATACCTTCGGATAATGAGTTCAAGAATGATATCAAGGGTTTCAATTCATAGGTAAAAAGGAGTAATATCATAGCAAAATGTAAGGTCAGAAATAGAAAATTCAGAGTCCTAACATCCCCCCCAACTAAAAGGGTTGCATGTCCTCATGCAACGTTTAGTTTGAATCTGAGTCGGAGAACTGGGATGAACAGTGTAAGTTTCTGATAGAGTAGCTTGAGAAGGCTTTATCCGACCTACTTCTGAATCCCTGAACATTCTGTATCTGCTACCATGCTGCTACCTCCTCCTTCTTGGTTAGTTTATAATGAGCTTTTTATTGCCGACCCGGTAACCATAAGAGAGGGAAATGAAAATGGTAGCCAATCCATTTGTCCGCACAGTTTTCCATACATTTAACATAAAAAAGGTATGCGTGAAATCGCTACCTAGAGATTAAGGGGATTGTAGGGGTGGTATTCCTGTCTTTCTCTGGGGCAATGTTCCCAGAATAACTTATTTGCTTGAACAACCAGTGCCCCTTTTGGTTTCACGTAATGCTGGTTGTCTTGCAAAACCCCTGCCTGTAGCTTCTTTATATAGTCAGCCAATTCTGGATTATTTACATAATTCCGATGTTGTGCAATGAAAGTGGCTGGATTGTGTGGTTCATTTCGAATCCACAGGAGGCAATTGTTCTCATTATGTTCTGCTGACATGTAGGCATTTTTCCAAGTTAATTGATTAGCTAGGAAAGAGATAAATGCTCTTAATTGAATATCACCAACAACAGGAAGTATATTCATCGCTCTACCTTCAGGCATAGCCTCATTGTGAAGATAGAGTTCACAAAGCAAGTTTTGATTGTTATGCGGTGCTTCCTTGAATGTTGCAATAAACTGGTCAGGTGTATTAACTTGGTACGGTCTTCCATCTCTTATTGCTTTTATTTGTAAGAACGCCAGGCGTTCTCTCAAAAATACTGCCTAGTTAAAAGAGCGCTTTCTTGTAGCCAATACCCTCTGAAGCAGATCAAAAGCACGGGATAGCCTAGCTTTTACCTCCTTATTTTCTTTATGCTGGGCTCTAGACTGTTCCAATGCATCCCAATTTCTATATGCATAACTGAACCAGAGTGACTTCTGTTGTTGGAATGCCTTTCCTTGTGAGAGCTCATATTCTCTTTTACATGTATACTTTAGCTGCTGAAAGCTAGAGGTCTCCATGTGAGTATTTTTGACAGAAGGAGTTTCAGTTTGTGCAAAGGCATCCTTGAGACAGTGGAGTCCAGTGACTTCAGTCTGTGCAAATGCTTCCTTGACACAATGAATTTCAGTGACTTCAGTTTGTGCAAAGGCTTCCTTGAAGGATCTTTGTTCTACAGTAGTTTGGGTGGGCCGTGGTGGTACCATGTCTTCCTCCATAGATGTTGGAAAGCCTGCTGATTCTTGTGTGACAACATGTTGTTCGCTTTCCGCTCCTGCAGCTCCTGCTGGTTCTTGTGTGACAACAGGCTCCTGTATTTCTTCTTTTAAAGCTTTTGGAAAACCTGCTGGTTCTTGTGTAACAGTGGGTTTTGCTTCTTCTATTCCTACAACTCCTGCTGGTTCTTGTGTGGCAGTAGGTTGTTGCATTTCTTCTGTTGCTTTCCCTGCTGGTTCTTGTGTAACAGCAGGTTGTTCATCTTTGATTACAACATCAGGTTTTTCTGTAGCAGCAGGGGGTGGCGGATTAGCTTCATTCATTGTGACCTATACTACCTTATATCCTGCTTGAGTGTATAATTCTCCACATTCACTACACATGTACTCATTATACTGGCTCTTTTCTGTTACCGTTGCTACCCATGCTAGGAAGTGGAGATTATATTCATTCTAGTAGGCTTCCTTGACCATTATTATCTCCTGTTGATAATCTTTAATCTGAGATTTTAAATGCTCAATTTCTTCCTGCAGGGAGGCTATGGTAAGCGGGGCTTGCATGTCTACAGGCTCTGGTGGACGAGAGGATTGTTGTTCCATGTTCATTTGGGCATTTGCATCCCCAACAGGTGGTTCTTGTGTATCACTTGTGGGGTCAGTGGCTGGTTCTTGTGTAGCAGCCATTTGCCCCATATCATCTTGGGTGTCTATTTTGGATTTTTCGGTAGTTGGTTCTTGTGTATCAACTGCCTCAGAAAATGTTGTCACAAAGCTGTCAACGCTCTGCATCTCAGCCACAAAGGGCGAGGAAGGGGACTGTTCTTGAATAATTTGACTGTGGGGTGTTAGGATAATAGGTGAAGAAGTGGAAATCAAAGGGCTGGTAAATTTAACTGCTGGGGTTGACCGTTTTCTCTGCCTCTTTAAGGAGGCAGGGAAATCAACAATTTTTCTTTTTCGGTCACTTTCCTTGGGGCTGGGGAAACTATCGGGACTAGCAGTTGCTTTGATTGAAGCCCTGGTTCTTCTTTTTTTTGGTGAAATTTTAGTTTGTTGCTGTTTTTTCCTTTTAAGAGAAGCAATGGGAGAATTATCCTCAGAATCATCAGTAGAGATGTGAAGCACAGGAGTAGATAGTTGTGCTTCATTGGGGGATGGGGTGCTCTCCATGGGTGTTTCTACTGTTAATCGTTGAGGAATTTCTTGAGGGATTTGATCTGGATGCTGGGGAACTTCCTGAGGTATTTGTTCTGGCTGCTGGGGAACTTCCTGAGGTATTTGTTCCGGCTGCTGGGGAACTTCGTGAGGTATTTGTTCCGGCTGCTGGGGAACTTCCTCCTCCTGCTGAGGATCTTCTTCTATTTGCTGGGGAAGGTTAATGACAGGGGGTGGGTTATTTAGAGCAAAGCCTCTATTTATCAAGAGTTGGACTAACCTATGGTGTTTAAGGGAAAGGGTTGGATGCTTCGCTTTTTCAGCATAATGTGACATGTTTTTCAGACAACCCAATAGATAATAGGGCATATTTATGAATTGTCGATGCCTCAAATGATTTAAAAAAATGAAGTCGCGTTGGTAAATTACCTGGTAACGACCTTCGCAAGTTAAGTATTGCTTAACAAACTCCGTGACCTTTGACCATGGTGGAGGGAGTGACTGAAGAATGACCCCTCTGCCTTTAGCTTCTACATGCTCGCCTGGTAGAAAGAAGCCTTGCTGCGCATTCAAAATAAGATGTTTCCTGCTGAACCATCGTATACCGTTGGTTGGTAGCCCAGAGACTTGGGCTACATCTTCCTCTGTTACCGGTATACGTACTCCTTGGACTGTCGAAAATCCCTCTCTCAAATTGCATGCAAACTCCGACACTTGCTGTGTGTTGAAGTCTGGAAGTCTTCTGAAGTAATCTACCCATCCCGCCTGCAGAAAAATTTGATAAACCTCGGGGTAGAGTTCTAGTAACGCTGTCGTGCCAGGTTCATGGGTAATCAAATTTCCTCCCATAGCTACTACTTCAGCAAACACTACACGATACAGAGCCCGGTTTCCGAGTTTGAAACAGAGCAAACCATTACAAATGAGGATATGCCACGGCAGAGTAAATTTTAGATATTACCGCGAGGGATAAGGGTGGCGGCAATTACGTGTTGTGGAATAATTGTGATATTTTGGTAATCCCCCCAAAATCTACGGCTGAATGATTTGATTGGAAGTATAATGATTTCGGTAGTCGTATCACATCTCTGCATTAACTATAAATTAATATTCACACTTACACATGCGTACCTTTACTTTTTACCTTTAATCGCACGCAAAAAGTCTTAACTTGTCTTTTCTGGCTTAATCATAATTTGAATGGCTTTTAATCATGACCACACAAGCGATCTGATGGGGAGTAGCGGTGACGATGTGTATTTGTTAGAGTACTTGGCTAGTCCTTTGAATGCAGCGAAATATGTCCCATCAGGATGATGATTCGTTAAGTGTTGGGATTGGTGAAAAGTGACGTTTTACCGGAACATAAGCCCATGTGGTAAAAGGTGTTACAGCAATGGGGAATGATATTGTATTGATGGAAAGTGTTCTTGCAACAACGGGGAATGACAGAAAGTGGTGTTGCAGCAACGGGGAATGACGGAAAGTGGTGTTGTAGCAATGGGAAAATGACGGAATGTGGTGTTGCAGCAACGGTGAATGACATTACATTAACAACAAATAGTGTTGCAACAACAGGAAAATGATGTAAAACTTGACTTAAGATCCAAAAAGCATTCCTAAGCTGCAAAGTGATCCTTTTAGGATTTTCATTCTCAGCCATCCTCCAAAAGTAAGATCTGCAAAACAACTAATTGTAACATAGAAGCCCCTTGGCAGGGATTATTTGTTCAGAAATCTAATCTAAGAATAAATAAATGAATAGAAATTTAAGTGCCTTGAGGGGAGGTAAATTCCCCCAGAAAAACATAGTGTAGTTCTGCTATGCAGGTGGCTTTGAAATCCTCCTTACAAACAGGCCGTTGATATGGACAGAATCGATATCCATTCACTAATAATGGTGTCCTATTATCATCAATCGTTAATAGTCCGACTGTTCCGTTTGGAAATACAACATCTATTTCATAAGGTCCTCGCCACCTTGTTCTCAATTTACCTTGGAAATTCTCGAAACGGGAGTCATACAGTAAAGCCCAATTACCTTTCTGGAACTGCTTCTGCTTAATAGTTTTGTCATGCCATCTGGTTCTTTGTTGTTGAATCATGGTTGTCTGGTGGATGGCATCCAATCTTTTCTCGTCTAGCTCCTGCAGCTACTGCAACCTGGCTGTCTGTGCATCAGTCAAATCAAGGTTAACAACTAAAGTAGTTCTCAAAGTTTTGATTTCAAACTCCAAACGGAAAACAACATTTTTACCAAAAACTAATTCATAGGGTGAAAAGCCTATGGTGTTTTTCCAAGTGGTTCTATAAGCCCAAAGTGCTTCAGGCAGCTTTTGAAACCAGTCCCTCCTGTTTTCCTTTATTGTTTTTGTCAGAATAGCTTCTATGACTTTTTTTGTGCTTTCCACCTGCCCATTTGACTGGGGGTGATAAGGTGTGGTCATTCTATGCTTAATATGGTATTTCTGCAATGTGTCTTTGAAGCCATGGGAATTAAAAGGAGGTCCTCCATCAGTGACTAGCTCCCTAGGCAACCCATATCTAACGAAGATTTCTTCAAATAAAAATGTTAATATTGATTCCTCATTAGCTTTGATAAGTGCCTTCGCCTCTACCCACTTAGTCACGTAATCTGTACATACTAGTATGTAAACTCTTTGATTAGATGGAGGGTTAATGGGACCTATCAAATCTATTGCCCATCTTTCAAATTGTTCAAGAATTACATGGGGATTGAGTGGCATTTCATCCCTGTGGTTAGGCTGGCCCATTCTTTGGCAACTATCTCAGGCCCTAACATATTTCTTTGCATCTTTGAAGATTGAGGGCCAGTAATATCCCATCCTAAGGACTTTGTGTGATGTTCTTTTATCTGCGAAATGTCCTCCACAAGGTCCATCATGGCAAGCTTTCAGTACATCATAAATCTGATCTTCACCAATGCATCTCTGGATCTCCTGATTGAGTCCTATGTTAAACAGACATCCACTTATCCAACTGTACCTAGCGCTCTGCTGAATAATTTTCCTTTTTTCTCTATACGATAGGTGTGATGGTAATTTTCCTGCAACTAAGTAGTTAGCAATATCTACGTACCAAGGTGAGTGAGCAGAGATTGCAAATAAATACTCATCCAGAAAAGAATCATCTACTGGAATATTTTCATTAGTTTTCAACCGAGAAAGAAAGTCAACAACTACATTTTCTTTTCCTGGTTTGTCTACAATTGTGATATCAAATTCCTGTAATAACTGTAATAACAGTAACCATCTAGTGACTCGAGCATTTATAACTGATTTATTCATTAAGTATTTAATGGCCGAGTGAGCGGTATGCACAAAATTAGCATAACCAGTGATGTAATGCCTAAATTTGTTGATAGCATAAATAACTTCTAGAAATTCTTTCTCAGTGACCATGTAATTAGGTTCTGCGGGAGTCATGTTTTTACTAATGAAATAAATGGCATAGGGGAGACCATTTTCTTCCTGTCCCAGGACAGCTCCAATGGCAGTGTCTGAGGCATCACAGGATATGTGAAAGGGGAGTGCCCAATCTGGTCCTCTCAAAATGGGAGCTATGGAAAACTGATGTTTAAGCTGATCAAATGCTTTTTCACAGTCATTAGTCCACTTAAATTCAACGTTTTTCGTTAATAACACAAACAGAGGGGAAGCTATCTTAGAAAAATCTTCTGTAGTACCCTGCATGTCCTAAGAAACTCCTTACTTCTGTCTGGGTTTTGGGAACATGGAAGGTCAAAATTACCTGTATTTTTGCAGGATCAACTTGAATTCCTAATAATGAAACAAAGTGGCCTAATACAATGCCTTCATTCATCATCATATGGCATTTCTCAGTACTTAAGGCAAGATGTGCTTCAATACACCGCTTCAGTACTTTTTCAAGATTCTGCAAAGCATCTTCAAAGGTTGTTCCATAAGGAGTAAAGTCGTCCATAAAAATTTCTAAGGAATCATTTATCATATCAAAAAACATCCCTATGACCGCTCTCTGAAATGTTGTTGGGGCATTACATAGCCCAAATGGGAGAACCCTGTAAGCAAAGGTCCCCCAAGGGCTAGTAAAAGTGGTTTTATCCTGGTCCTGGGGTGTAATCCTTATCTGATTATATTCACTAAATCCATCCAAAAAGGAAAAGAACTTCTTACCATCTAAGTTATCTAATACCTGATAAATGAATGGTAAACGGAAATTGTCCTTCTGGGTGGCCTTATTTAGGGCTCTATAGTCTACACATACTCACCATTTCCCATTTTTCTTGGGTACTATTACTAGCGCAGAAACCCATTCACTATCGGATATGGGATATATAAATCCTACATTTAACAATTTTTGAAGCTCTTCTTTTACTATTTCCCTTAGATTGGGGTTCATTCTTCTTTGGGGTTGACAAACTGGCCGAGATCCTTCTTTAATATACATACGGTGAGTGCACAGTTCAGGAGAAATTCCTTTCATGTCTGTATAATCCCAAGTGATTGCCTCTTTATTTTCTTTAAGTAGTTTCATTAACTGTTGTTTTTTATCATCTGTTAGGTTAGGATTTATATTTAATGTTTTACCTGGTTCGATTTCTATTGTTATACTTTTGGAAGGACTGCCAGCTAATATCTGAGATAAATTTTCAGTTTCAAGGTTGTTCTGGGATTCTGATTCTAGGATTGCAGTGAGGTGATTACGTATTTCTGAGCTAACTGAAGAAGGTTCAGAAATAAAGTTGATGATTAATAAATCTTCGGTAGTAAAATGTAATGACGAAAACGTTGGACAGCTTGAATAGCTGCCAATGCCAATTTCTCCACATGTGAGTATTTTAGCTCAGTAGGATTAAGCGTGAGACTAAGGTAATATATCACATGTTCAGTACCAAATTCATCTTCCTGAACTAACACCATTCCGATGGTGGAATAGGAAGCAGCGAGATACAAGAAGTAGTCCTGGTTGTAGTTGGGAGGATGCAACAACAGTGCATGGGTCAACGTGTGTTTTAGCGCATCAAAAGATTTATCAGCTATCTCATCCCAAAAGAATGAAGTATTCTGTTTCAAAACTGAGTAAAACCCTTTGTGATCTCGGCGTAGTTAGGGATGAATCGATGTAAAAAGTTTGCTTTCCCTTGCAAACTTTGGAGTTGGTGAAGACTCGAAGGAGGAGGAAATCGGATAATGGCTTCAACCTTCGAGGGATCGACGCGAATGCCAGCTTTCGAAACAACAAACGCCAGTAACCGACCCATTTCAATACAAAACACACATTTGTGGGGATTCAACCTAATTCGATAATTCCGACATGTCATAAAAATTGCTCGTAAATGGACGAGATGGTCAGCTCGATGTAATGAATGAGTAGGCAAATCATCGAGATAGGGTTGCACAATGTGCTTAATATCATGAAAAGCGTAAGACATGGCCCGTTGAAAAGTTGCCCCGGCGTTCTTGAGTCCAAAAGGTAATTTGCAATAAGCAAATGTCCCCCATGGACAATGAATGCCGTTTTTGGTTGATCAGCAGGTAGAATATTGATTTGATTGTATCCGGAAAAGCCATCCATAAAGGAGAAAATTTCACTGCTGGCACAATCATCAATGATTTGATCGATATAGAGAGTAGGATAATTGTCCTTTGGACATGCTCGATTAATGTCCCTATAGTCGATACATATTCTTATTGTCCCTTGATTTTTGTTCACAGGAACAATATTAGATACCCAATCCGTTAACGGGATCGGATAAATGAAACCTGCTTTGAGTAATTTTTCAACTTCTTCTTTAATTGCAGCAGCTTTTCTTGGGTGAATCTTAGTTAAATGTTGCCGAACGGGTTTAGTGTCCGGGTAAGTTTTGATTTCATGAACTACAATTGCTGGGTCAATTCCTGCCATTTTCTCATATGACCAGGCAAACACATCGCGAAATTCTTGAAATCGGGCCTTATATGTTTGAATTTCATCTTCCATACAAGAGGCACCTATATGAATGTTTTCAACAATTCCAGGCTTAACTGAAATGTCAAGGGGAATAGTTTGAGAAATATTTCCCAAGTTTCACTCGGAATCAGGATGTTTCATTGGATTCTGAGCGTCCTTAACATATTCAGTTGTAAATATTGATGAAAAATCATTTTCAAAACGATCACTCTCGGGTAAAAACGAAGATCTGTGATGAAGATCTTCCCATGGTAACTCATCGACGCATAGGATTTCACAAATTTGCTCATCTGATTGAACAAGTTCGGAAAATGTTATTAATTCCGAGTTTGATTTAGAAAGTGATTCCTCATGTACCACGTTCATTAAGTCGATTTGGGTTGATGTTGGGTCAGAAAACGGCTGCACGGTTTGATATGCAAGTTCATACAGACTCAAAGGCATAAGAGTACCAAATGAGTCTATCTCAGATTCAGAAGGTGTGATCCAGGGATCATCATTAACAATGGTTCCTGATGAAATCATATGAATGGTTGCAGTAGAAGACGATGCGTTGATAGGAGGAAAAGAAAAAGTGCCCAGTAAACCGGAATGTTTAACTAGTCCTACACCAACATACTTATAAGGGATCATCGCTTTACCAACATGCTGAATGCTCTCAGCAGAAGCTGGCTCGGATGAAAAGTATGACAACTGGTCTATAGTTATGATCTTTCCATTATGAGGGAATTTTATAAGCCGAAAGAATGATGAGACAACAACTGTCATAGCGTAAGACCAACTACGACCCAAGAGAAGGTTGTAATCTAGAGGGGCATCAACCATCTCCACATCTAGATTAATGGTTTTACCTTCAACCCCTATAGGAAGATCCTGTAAAATGCCAAAGGGATGAAACTCACGGCCATCAAAGGCCTTAAGAATCGTCGAAGATTGATTTAGTGAAGGAGAACCAAGCGATCTCCAACACTGTATTGACATAATACATGTGGAAGCTCCCTCATCAATCACAGTCCTATGAACAGGTCTATTTTTTACTATCACTGGAATCTGGACAACCATTTGATGAGGTAAGCGTGGTGCACTATTTTCTAGATCGAAGATTATAAGGTTCGGGTCCTGAACATCAACAGCTCCTATAGCCGACAAAAGTAATTTGCGCTATGCTGGACATGATTGCAGCACATCCAAAGCCAACATTGCTGAGGGTGAAATAGCTAAATCCTCAACAATGTTGTAATTATGAGCTGCTCTCGCATGTGGATTGAAAGCATACTTTCAAAGTACACCCTTTGTGGGCGGTTTGATTACTAAGTGTGGGTTAGGTTTCTCGATCTGTAGTGGATCGGAACTGGGAGCTGAGGTTGATGGATTCGAATGAGAAGATTCTGCTTCTTTACCATCAACAGGACTTTTACTGCCATAATCTTGCGTTCGAGTCGCAATCCGTACATGGGACATCATCAATATGGGTTCTTCATTGGCATTGGAGGATGAACCTATCATCTTACTATCTTGAGCTGGAAAAGGATCGTTTAAGACAGCAGGAGTTTGGGAACCTTTAACAGTTTTTGCAATCTTGGCGCAATGAGGGCAGTCTCTCATATAATGGTCTTCATCGCAGATGAGACACGGATAACAAGGTTTGCATTTTTCATCAGTTGGTTCCGCTTTTTCGGGTTTCTCTTTTGAATTTTTATATGTTTTATTCTTCTTCTTCCCTTTCTTCTTACCACTGGATTTCGATTTAGCTGTAGATGACTCTACAACGTGAATATCGGCGGAAAGTTCCGCGGAAGACTCTCCTGTCGGGAAATCTGGCAAGGTTATGATAAGAGAAGAATTCTTGGAAGACTTCTTCTTACTTTTGGTATTAACCATACCAATCATACCATCAGCGGCATGAGACCCTGAAGGAGCAGCAATGATTTGATTTTGTTTGGGTAGATCGGGGATCTTCTCGTGTAACGTACACGACTGAGTATAAACTAAGTCAAGGTATTGTTCTTGAGCAATTACTTGCTCCTCAGTAACTACTCCGGCCTTAGCTACATCCTTAGTGATCTTGGGTAGTAAATATTTTACAAACCATTTAGCTAAGATCTGATCCGGAATATAAACTTTCACTAAACGCCGTCGATGTCTCCATTCATGGATATGATCTGAAATGTAAGTGGATGTTGACTGCTTCAACGAAGTTAATAGTTCTGTGCCATTGTCATATCTGACCAGCAACTGAAAATGAGTTAAAAACGAGGTAGATAACTGACTAAAGTTATAAAAAGTGGCTCGCGGTAACTCAATGTACCACTTGGCCGCAAGACCAATTAGAGTGTGCTGGAAAAGATGTAAACGAATTGAATCATCTGAAATGGAATTAGATGCACACCAGAGGTGATAAGTCGTCACATGGTTCGACGGGTCCTCTCCTGGTTTACCTTCAAATTTAGGAATATCACTGGGAAACTTATGCGGCATTGGCAGCCAATACTGAAGATAGTTAATTGGATCATTCATAAAGCGCGTCAAGTCAGGCAAATCCAAATTTGTGGTAAACGGTAATTGATGATTAGGGTCTCTAAAACTCGAGGTCTGTAGACCAGCCCCAGGAGGAGGATATCCAGGATAACTAGGAATGGGAATCACATTTGGGATATTTTGACCATACTAGGGTTGCTGAGGTTGTTGATATTTATACCCAGGGTATAGTTGATACTGGTAGGTTGGTTGCTGCGCAGTAGGACCGTATTGGTACTGTCCTTGGTACAGAGGTTGATTAAATTGAGGTTGAAAAGTGACGACCGTACTTCCTACAGGCATATAAACCGAAGTCTCGACCGTGGGTCCAGACTGATGTAAAGATGTCTGAGGAGTAGATACAAGGACAGTAGAAACCAGAGCTGTCGATACTCTAGAAGAAGGTGGGGTAGATGGAGTAGATGTTGCAGTAGTTGCAGAAGACGTTTGAGGCAGAGTACGAGGCATACTAGGTCCAGACTGAGAAACTACAGAAGGTGCAGAAGTTTGAACAGTAGACTGGACAGGTTGTTGAGATGGACCAGAAACCAAGGGTTGTCTAGGTTGAGATGACGACTACACATTCGGTTGCAAGACCTGCTGGGATTGAGATGGATCCCACACTAATTCGTTCCGGGGTATGGACCCATAATAGGCTGAGGATATTGAGGACCATAACTGGGTTGAGGGTAGGGTTGATAATATGATTGACCAGAACGTGGTTGGTAACTTTGAGATGGGTACTGACCTTGGGGTTGATAACCTTGAGGCACGTATTAATACTGGGGTTGACCTTGAGGTATGTATTGATATTGAGGTTGATTTTGAGGTGCATATTGATACTGAGGTTGACCTTGGGGTACATATTGATACTGAGGTTGACCTTGGGGTAC
>APFE030911210.1:144039-176370 GCA_000404065.3 Pinus taeda | reverse complement strand
AAAATGTCTTTTCGAGGATGTTTTACTTGGCTATACGCAAACCAAGGACCAATTTGTCCAGAATCACAAATAAGTCAAGAACAACCAATTTTGTTTTCTTTTTGAAAATAAAAATCCAAACTTTCAATCAAAAGCTTTTCGAAGTTTTGTAAAGAGAAAACTCAAAACGGATTCCTCAACAAGGGGAGATTTCATAAATGGTCAGACTCATAAGAAGGATGGTAGACACTAAGGTGATCTGAAGTCCCTACATCTTCTAAGTTCAAAGCCACTACACAACCAAATCGAAAAACAAACCCAACAAGCAAAACTCCTAGGGGTCTCACCTAAAACCCTAACACCAATGAAATTAAACGAAGGAAAGCTTTCAACAAGTCACATGCAGGTCTAGGCAGAGGATAACAACTGCTACACTAAAATAAAACTAATTTAAAGAGTAAAATTCAAAATTTTCAAAATTTTAGCAAGGTACGCAGGTTCAGAGTTTACACAGGTGCGTGAACGCTCTGTGTGCAAAGTAAAAGTACGGACAGGTACACACTGTGATACAAGCACAAATTGCGGACTTCTCCTAAAGTAATGAAAAAGAAAAAACAG
This sequence comes from Pinus taeda, assembly GCA_000404065.3. Taxonomy (NCBI): domain Eukaryota; kingdom Viridiplantae; phylum Streptophyta; class Pinopsida; order Pinales; family Pinaceae; genus Pinus; species Pinus taeda. The sequence continues at coordinate 175,773 of APFE030911210.1, read as the reverse complement.
ACCTAGATCCACTAAAACCACCCAATTCCACATACAACAAGCCAAAAACATAAACAAAAGGCAAGTTTCTCAGGTCAAAGAAAAGCAAGGAAAACAATCAAGTCCCCAGTGGAGTCACCATTTTGTCACGTGGAATGAGTCGATCTTCCAGACAAGATAGACCTTCCTAGAATCTAAAGAAGACCTAATGACAAGCAAACCAACCAGACACTATCTTTCTCTAAATGTGCTTTTATAAATAATGACAAACAAGTGTGTTTAGGACCTACCTTATGTCCAACGCAAGTTTGGGGATGCCCTCACTCCTTTGATCCAAATGAGTTTCTTTGTCGCAAACATGCAAACATAAACAAGGCAAACAAATTAAATAGCACCTGAGAATCCAATATCATAAAACATATTTAACATGAAAGTCAAGGAGTTCATGAAACAAATAACACGAGATACTTGTTGAAAAAAATGAGTTTGATTGTATTAATTCAAAAGAAGAAGAACTTTACAACCTTTGCCTTGATGTTGTAGAAGCTCCTCCCAGGGTCCAACAAGAAGTATCTTTTACTTTGACAAGTTTCACTCACTCCCCAATGAAGCCAAAAAGGTATGTGATCTCTCCTCTTAAGCTCAACTAGGAAGTCTTGATTTCATCAGCATTTACCCTCAAAATGTCCAACTTCTAACCTCTCTAGCAACTAACCCAATGCCTCAATTTATAATGCAATGGAGGGAAGTTACTAGGTCCTCCTTCAAAGGGATAGAATCCTCCTTCAAAAGGATAGCTCCTCCTAACAAGGGATTAGCTCCTTCTCTTTTGGGATGCATGAACCACCTTTGAGCGAACAATCCACGTCAAAATTCCTTCTAGAATCATCTAGAATTAACCCAAAGTGAGTTTTTTAAGATAAAAATTGAGCCTTTTGACTTTCACAGGGGTACGCACCCTCCGCTTTATAGACAGTGCATATAAGTACACAGGTAATATGAACAAAGGCTGCGGGCCCACAGGCAAAAGTGAGAGAAAGTGCGGAACCAGAGTTAAATTGTTTTTTGATGTCTTTCTCTCATTTCCAAAGCTTATTTTGAAGAGCTGAGGTCTGAGACTTGCTTAGGAGGCTGGTATAGGTGGTGATAGACCTATACTGACTGGAAATAATCAAGGTGACGATATTTTTGTGTAACAAGTACTCCTCGGCTTTTGGCAGATTTCCTTTCCATGTACTTGCTTAATATATTTCGGCCATTATGTACCCCTTCTGACCTCATATATTAGGGGGCATATGTTATAGCTCCAAATCTCACTATTATGGTTTGTGATGCTGCACTCATGGCCTAGGCAACCCCTTCTTCCAGACCTGGTCCCAAATTTAAAAAACAGTTTTTTATTCCCTCTACGCGACATTTCCTTGAGTTAAACGTGTGTATACGCGGGTTCGCATATACCCAACGCGGGTATATGTATTAAAACACTTAAAAAATATAAAACTCCTTATTTTCAGGCGCAGATCGCAGGTTTTACCTGCTGATCACCTATTAGTGCTTGTGGCCCAACTGTTCCCAACCAATTCCTAACTAAAAAACTACTTTGGGATTGGTATAAAATTACATCAAAGGGAAGGCCTAAAGGAGGAGAGAAGAGAGAGAAAGGTTATTATACTGAGATTTTCCCCTGACCAGGTCTGAAGACCGTTGTGCCTTCTGCACTTCCCCCATTTGTACAAGAAACCCTTGTTTCCTTGTGATCTGATGTTCATCTGTGAGTTATGGCATCATGGAGTGAGTCTTGGAAGGAGATATGCTAGAGGCTTGAGGCGGGACAGATCTCGAAGGAAGCTTTTCTTGGAGCCTGCGAAAGGTTACTCAGGTGATATTACTCCTTTTGTACATTCTATTTGTCTATAATAAAGAAACACGACTTGGTTCCCGATATGCTTCTTCTTTATGTTTATGATGTTCATGTTCGAATTTCATGTATGAATGGTTGTTCAAAGTTCATAACTAACTTCCTTCTTTTATAACTTAAAGATGATTTTTGTATAAGTCTTTGTCCATATACTGCTGCATTTTTTGGAATTGTTTGTTTTGCAGGAAAAAGGAGCGAAAGGGACGTGAAGAAGGGTTTGGACCCTTGAGGAAATTCTCGAACGTAGAACCTGAGGTATGTCCTTCATACTTTAGAATTTGCTTATTTTAGTGTAATGGCTGTGTTAATGTGTGCTTCTTTGTTTAGACAACTTTCAGTCTGCTAGGGTTTCCACCCAAAAGACCTAGGGGATCAAATCCCTCAACAGTGAGTCAGCTTCTGGGATTTTGATTAGTGTCATTTATCTGATAGTTCTTGGTTCCACTTGGAGATTTCATGATCTCTTACTCATCCCTGGGCAAATTCAGAGAGGCAAGTGTCAAATGAGCAATTTCTAGAAGATTCTTTGAGTTTCAACCTAGAAAACTGCCTCTACCATTTGTCTGCTCTCGCTCATTGTACCCTACAGAAGGGCTTTTCAGTATACATCACACGCTCTATGTGTAACAGGTGAGATGCATCGCACCATCAGCATGGAGCAGTATGTATTACAGTTTTGACTAGTTATGAGCAGGTTTTCAGGGAGAACTTCTGGGAAATGATGTAATTAGTTGACCTTGTTCCTTTAGGGTATGAAACAAAACTTTTAAGGGATTATAAGCCATTGGTTTATGGACATATCTGATTGGGGTTAAAGTGCCCAGATATGTCTATAACAATTGCCCCCTAAAGCATGAGGTCGTAAATCTTCTGATGTTGGGTGAAATGTTTTATCATGAGGATCCGAGGTTTTTCGAACTAGAAGGCGACCTGTAATAAGATACAACACAATACATTATCTTCATAACATTTTCATGGTCTAGCTGAGGAGGGCATTCCCATCCTCAGCTTTATAAATTCATTTTCATGTACATAGGATAGACAACCGTCTGTGTGGCAGACTGGTGATTCTAGTAGAGTCATCATCCCTTCGCTTGGGTCTGGGGTCTTCAAACTCATTGAATATTCACCCGAAGTATAAGTCGATCCATGTGGAAAGATTTTCTGATGTTGAACATGGAAATACATCACCTGATTACCAGCCAATGATGTAAGTTGTTAACAGGTGCAAGAGGAATCACCGATAATGATGATGACCCTCAAGGTACTGTAGTACAATTCATGTGGTGTGAATACATGAGTCGATGTCGAAGACCACGTAAAATCTTTCAGTCGAAGGCCATTGATGTAAACCTGTCGCTGGAAGTGAGAAACTTGCCATTGATGCATGCAAGCTTCAAAGTACTAAAAGGGTTTTTCCGAAGTCTACTTCTTGGATAATGAGCTGATGTCGACAAGAAGTGACCCATCATAGGAGGGCCTTAATGAATCCCACATCTATGACAAAGAACGAAGCAAATGATTTTGTGGAGGTGAAAATGATCTCATGATACAAGGTTCAGGGTGGCGGTAATGAAAGAATGGAGTGTAAAGGTATTCCAGTGAATGAGGCATAAGCTGGGTTGGTGAATTATTTGAGCAACTTCTCTTGAACATATCGGCGGCACCGAAATGGATTGGTAGTGTTAACCCCCAAAATGGATGGTACCGAGGAGCAATGGTGATATTACCGGTGAATGGAATAACCGAACCCGACTCAATCATGGTGATGGAGTGAAAGTGTCATTTTCAAGAGCGACCTGCTACCAATAAATTTCTTCAAGTTTTCTTTCCAATTTTTCCCTAGTCATTTCTGACCAGTACCTCTTTATTTTTATCAAGCTTGAGGAGGATAACATATGCTTGTTCTATAATTTTCCCTTCGAGCAAACCTGTCGCTATGTTTTAGCGAGCATAGCGACAATGAAACTCGCTCTTGTCTGTAATGGACAAGTTTGTCAATATTGTTTTAATGAGTTTAACGACAAAGATAACTCGATCCTTTTCAATTTTAGAGATTCTGAAAAGAAACAGAAGGGAAACTCCAGAAATCCTTTTTCATAGTATAATCCCTTAAGTCCAAAAAAGTATAAAATGATACGAAAGGGAGGAATTTTCTGATGACTTTAACGAGCCGAAAAAAGACAAGCACTTGATATTTTTATATAATGATCCCTCAGGTCAGAAAATATTAAAATCTAGAGGAGGGATGTCACTTCCAATCACTTTAACGAGCTGGAGAGGCCAATTGCTTGGAAATATTTTTATATTTTATGATTCTAAAAAGAGCTTAAAAGAGACTCGTCTTTGAGGAAGAAGTGATATTTTCGGGTAGCAGTTGGTTCCAAGCAAGGTTTGGAACTTTTCAATCGTGATAGTGTAAAGAAGATGGCTAACAAAATTACTCGTTGCAGTTGTTCCTCAAAAGGGTAAATAATGAAGTGGAGGCGGATGATCGGCTAAAAAGTGGAGGTGATGGTAAGAACATGACCAAGGCTCAAAAGATGATAGTAATGTGATCACAAAGTTTATTTACCTAAGGTAGGTTCATTTTTTAATGAGATTGAACTCTGGGGGAACATAGGCTCATAACTAGGTTTATTTTTTAACGAGCTTGAAATTTTGTAAAAACATTGCTTGTGTCGGTCGTATAATAAGGAAATTTCTCATCAGTAGGTTCATTTTTTAGGGATCTTACCCCATGCACAACTTTGTTCTGGAGCCTTTTGTATGCAAGCTAGGAATGACCACCCGACGAGGTTAAAGGGTTGAGAGCCTACAAACTAAGAAAATAAGCCTAAAAACTACGAAAATAAAAGGTCGTTTTTCACTTGTATGCAAAAGGTTTGCATGCCCCCAGTTATAATGAGAAGTAGAGTTTCCTAGTTACCATATGGAATTTCTTGCATTAAAGTAAGGTTGTTTCACCCACATTTGCAAACGAAATATTTCTTTGGCTCTGTCCATCGAAACAGACAAAGGTGAATGGTGGGAGCTTCCACTCACATAGTGTTTGACGAAGGAATCCTTTTCCAGTCTAATACCATTTTCCTAAATGGACAGATGTGTCAGACTAGTCATATATCCTATGTGGAAAGCTACCTTATATCTGAGGTTTGCCTACCGAAGTAGACCAGGGTACATGTCCCCTGGGTTTAGTCACATTCACCGAATCACTCGCACTCATCAGGTGGACGAACTAGAGTTTGATGAGACATTCCTTTTGCAAAAATACTAGTTATGTATGGTATTTGATTATTAGCCATGTTCGAACCAGGAAATGAAAGTTGGTCAACGAGCTGGACCATTCTACCTTCATACGGGAAACATGTCACCCTAAAGAATGAGGAAATAATAGCTCCCATGCTATAAATGTAGTCACATCCAAGAAGTAGATTGTAATCTTATGGCCCTTAGACTACCATCACATTCAGATAAATAATTTTCCTTCTCAAAGTTATAGGAAATTTTGGAAATATCCCTAATGGTTGGCTGGTTCCTTTGTTGACGCCTGACAGATTTTGAATCTCAGGCAGAAGCGATGGTGAACCAAGCGCTTTCCAAGCAGTTGAGGAAAGGATACTCACGGAGGCCCCTTCATCTATGATTGTACCAGCCATGATCATTCTGTAAAATTGTACTATGATTTGGAATGGTACATTAGATGGTAGGTGTCGTCTCCTTAGTAGATTCCAATCGAAGGAAACAACTAGATTGCTTGGAGGAGGGACCGAATAGATGGCCGATGAATCTATGAAAAACTTCCTTCCTACAGTAAAGGAATGGGTAGATTGCCCCTATGTTCATCGGATTCTGTCTTAACAAAAATGAATTTGATTGGTGTCCCTCTCATTCTCTTTGGTGACTGTATCATCTGAAGGTGGACCTTCTGAAGGAAAGACTGGGTCGACTGTTGTCTCGACCTGTTGACTTTGTTCCAGTGTGGACTCAAATGGTTTATATTCAATGATAGGTGCTTCAATTGACAACAAAGGTGTGTCAGTCGGATTTTCAAATAGAAATGGACTCGGCGAGAGTTTCTTGTATCCAGGAGGAATCCGCAATGGTGAAGTAGGATGGTTATCCAAGACTCTTTTAGTTTCATCCAGGAAAGGGGAACAGTGGAGGGCATGATCACCTTCACACATTCTACAAGGAAATTTAGATCTTCCTTTTTGTCCATTGACTTTGTTTTCACTAGTTGACGGTGTGCTCTCAACATGATTGTTAGAGGTTGAGGACACTGGATTGTGCAAGCGGGGAGACCGGTCCCTTAAGATCCATGGGATGTGTTAACACCCAGGTTGTTCTCTTTGACTCCTAAGAGAATACGGCCGGGGTAACCACTAACCAATCTTTGGGCTGCAGCTTCTAGCCCAGCTGCAGTCAGAGAGGGCTCTCTCTATCAGGATTGTCACTGCTTTCAGTGAGGGTTTTAGGCTAGTTGTGAGATGAGTTTTTAGTTGTTTTTGTGTATTTGGTTGGGAGGATGCTTCTGATTCCTTTAAAGTAGATCAGCCGGGAAAATTAATCCATTGGGCAATGGGGTCTAGGACTGCTTTCTCTTGAAATCTTGATTTTGGTGAGGAGGAAAACTACAGGGCCTGTGTGCATTTCATGGAACAAACTGTGAATATTGAGGAGCATCAACATCTCCCCAAGAGGAGAAAGGACTACGATCCCCCCAAGGGGAAATCCTTGATTGGTGGACTCCATTTTCTCAACCTAAGACCAATGAGGGAACAATGATGTTATTCTGATTTAAATAAATTTCATGACTCTTTGACACAACTTGCTTTTTCAATTTTAAAGAGTCAAGAAAAAGCTAAAGATGACTCTAGTCGGCTTCGATTTTTAATGAGCCTGAGGTGACAAGTGCTCAGATGAACCTTTTCTTTTAAGGAGTATAAAAAGGAACGAAAGTGACTACTCTAGGAATCTAGATAGAGGGATTACCAGACCAATCAAAAAACTGCAGAATACTTTTTACGTACGACAGTGAATCTTCCCGAATGTTGTGTTCAGTGCATTGCGATCGATAGGGTAGCAGACACAACTTCCTAAGGATAAATGATATAGCCTATTGTGGTGTCCCAATATATAGTCGATGGTACATAGGAGCACAAGTTTGTATTGCCATTTGTCATATCAAAGAGGAGGAATCACCCAACCTATGATGAAAACGATAGTTACCAGGTTTTATGACGCTGGAATATGTCTCTAGTCTAGACTTCTAGATGTTGTGCATTAGGTTCAAAATCATTTTTATGTTCATTGAGGTGTATTTTACAGTTGATCTTTCTTAATAAGTTTGCATTTCAGGTTCACCGTGTGATGTAGATATACAATTTCTAAATATGGAATCTATGATGATAAATAGTTGTTTACTTTCATTTTGCAATGAAAATCCTAGCTACTAAGGAAAGAGTAGTAAAATCCTTTCAACATAGAGCAGAGAGCACACACTAAGATGCACTGTCCTAAATAAATTTTTGCATGCAGTCTAAATGCAGATGCACATGCATGTATTTGTTTTCGGTTTCCTTAATGTGGGAATGACAAAATAAAACTAAGTACAAATATGAACTATATTTCCTCAAAGCGACAATTTAGCAATTTCTTTTTAAAAATGAAAGGAAGGTTTAGACGACACTTTCAATTTCGACTTGAAAACTAGTTTCGAAACTTCAAAGAATTGATGGTCGAAATCAAATACAATGGAAAAAGTGTAATCGACTATCTAAAAGAGGAAGACTTTACGACACTCTTTTCTTTGAGCAAAAACGACACTCACGACACTTTCAAATCAAAAGACGACAGTTTGATTAAGTTACTATTTTCAAAGGAGAACTATAAATGATGAAAAATACATAAAACCATTCACAATTCTTTATCATTGGAGTCTAAATAATGCAAAAGAAGAGAGTTTCAATAGTGATATTCTGATTATAGATAGAAAAACTACTGAATAAAGCTTAAGACAATGAAGAGAAAACCAAAATCTGGAGGCAGAAACAATATTACTCATTCATCGCACCTGTAACATAGGGAAACAGGGATGCATCTCACTTGCAACACATGGGAGGTGCAATGCATCCAGGTTTCCAATGACAAATAGTGTGATGGTCCAGGGATGAGACTCAGCTTGGTTTTTTCTCACAGTTTGCGGCTAAGTTCAGGGGTTTAGGCTGAGCTAATGATAGACAATAAACACAAAGTATAGGGGCTGATCTAATGAGGTTATTTTAGCTACCACCAGGGCACTTAGGATGTTTGCAAATCAGATATTCATTTCATAAACTAACCCAGAGATTGACTAAACCAGCGTTGATCTACTTTGCAGTTGCATAGCAAAAGCAGTTCGAAGGCTAGCTGGCTTAACTTCAAGCTCCGTCTATAGTTTATAAAGAAAACAACAGTGACTAACAATCAAACTATTTGCTCCCTAGTGGAGTTGCCATTTTATTATCAGGAAAACTAGTGTCCATTCAGATCTTCTAGTCCCCCTAATATGGGTAGCTATCTTATAAACAAACAAACTAAAGTTACCTGTATCTTCATTTATGAGAGATAGATGAGAGAGAAGCAAAGAGTACCAACCCCAGTCTTTTGCTTGGCTCCTTGCTTGTTTCCTCTCCCCTTTGACAGAGCTTTGCCACTCTTTCCTCACTTTTCCCGCTTCAAAGAAAACCTGCAGAGTCAAAGCAGCGTAATACCATCAAAGCATAGAGATATATAACCATAAACAATATAGGATTAGATGTATATTAACCATACGAATGCATACACCAATACAAGATTAAAAAATATACAAGAATATGGAGGAAAACTCAAATATATTTATTGATATAAGTAGTAGAAGAGAGGATTACAACCCAATGGTCTGAACCAACGCCATCCTCCTAGCATGAGAGCTCTCTTCACCTCATGAAAAGCTAGATCACCCAACACTACAATGTTTCAAAGAGAAGCCAACAACACTTCGTTACAAAATACAAAATTCCAGCCTTTGGATCTCTAGAATGAGGGATCCATATATAGATATTTACAGGTGGGTGAGTCAGCTTCTAGGATTTTGATTAGTGTCATTTGTCTGATAGTCCTTGGTTCCACTTGGATATTTCATGATCTCTTACTCATCCCTGGGCAAATTCAGAGAGGCAAGTGTCAAATGAGCAGTTTCTAGAAGATTCTCTGAGTTTCCACCTAGCAAACTGCCTTTGTCGTTTGTCTGCTTTCGCTCATCGTACCCTACAGAAGGGCTTTTCAATATGCATCGCACCCTCTATGTGTAACAAGTGACTTGCATTGCACCCTCAGCATTGAGCAGTCTGTATGGTCCAGGTTTCACTAGTTATGAGCGGTTTTTTAGGGAGAACTTCTGGGAAATGATGTAATCAGCTGACCTTGTTCCTTTAGGGTATGAAACAACACTTTTGGGGTCTTAGAAGCCCTTGGTTTATGGACATATGTGATTGGGGTTGCAGTGCCCAAACATGTCTATAACAAGGTGATTTTATTGGCTCTCTAAATTCACAATTGCATGTTTTGCAGGTTAAGAAAAGTCAAGCAAAATTTGAGGAAGTGATTTTTCCTCAATGCCAAAAGGAGCATCCCATGGAGAGTTTCTCTTTCTTACCAGGGATGAAAATAACATTTCCAAGAGATGGAGAAGCTCCATCAATTTCACAACCATGGAAACCTTGGCCTACATGTATGTTTCAAAACACTTTCTCTCTATTGTCTTACTTGTATAATCTATTATGGAATATTCATGTGTTAGGGCAGCCATGCCAATCTCAATATAACCCCCATCAATCTTGTGCACAAGTTTGGGATGGTTCATCCTATGATTACATGACTACTCTCCCTCATCTTATAGCACAAAAATATCATCGATATTCTTTTCCATCTTTTCAGGGACACCTTTCTTGTGTATCAAAATCATCCACACATCCCAATCAACTACATCATCAAAATCCTCCATGCCCTACATAATATCCTGCTCAACTCATTTTACACCCTCACCATAATAAAGTAGTACAACATGCTTGCAGTGTTGAATTGAAAAATTTACCTACCCTTCCCACCCAACCTATCTTGCATACGCAATTGAAGAAAACGTATATTGAGATTGGAAATGTTTCAAATCCAAAACTTGTAGAAGTTATGGAAGAAAATGAGATTTCTTCTAATCTGCATCAATGAGTTGTCTTAGAAACTCAAGAAATTCATGATATGAAAACTATGGGAAATCAAGAAATTAAAGGATATATTGAAGATTGGTTTCACTCCATCAGTTGTTCGCAACATCACTCCATACTTTAGCAATTTTTGACACCATATTTTCAAGGGAAGTTGGTGTCTCATACCCTAGTATTTATTGACAGACATTTCTCAAATTCGGGTGTGTATACACTTGAGGCCTTATTTCTAAAATGGCTCCATTGGAAGTACTCTTGTATGTAAGTATGTTTTAGTTTTCGAGGTAGAATAGGTTAGTGTAGCAGATAGAATAAATAAATATATAAATAATTTTCGTTATATGTAGAACGAGTTGTGTTTGCTGCAACTTGCTGAGTATACCAATATCAATGGTAAAACTTTGAATTTAATTATGTATATGGATGCATTAAATTGAAAAATAGATTTCTACAAACACTCACCATCATTTTGGAAAATAAAAAAAAAAAATTATCATATATTAGGGCGTGTGGGCCTGATAAAATGACTAAAATCACGGACGATAGAGTCATGCCTTCGCACATTTGACCCATCAATTCTTTATAATTTCAAAAATATTTCTATTGGATATAGTTATATGAATCTACTTTAGCTTCCAATTTCAATCGGTTCAATCAGTAAACAAACAAAAACATTATGCTTAAAAAATCAATTGTTGATCTAAGTTGGGAAATTGAAAATGACTCTGTTATGCAGGTTTTTCTAAGTAAATTTGACATATCATATCATGGAATTTTTAAAACATGTTTCAATTAGAGATATAACTATTAATTCACTTTCATTTATCTTTGGAATCACACAATTAGATGGAAAAGAAATAAGTTATGATTAAAATATTGTTGGTTAGTATGGTTGGCCACCGTTCTTCTACAGGTAATAAATTAACTGTACTTTGTTATTTTCTTTCCATGGATTTTTTTTATAGAGTAACTAATTGTTAATTTTTTTCATATTTATTGGATTTAGAGAGCCCGATTACCTCTCTTATTCCATGATTACATGTCTTATTATAGGTAGACGCACATTTTTGCAACTCCTTGGAGAATAAATGAGGTCAATTTGTTTTTGAACAAGTGATTATTGAGCAATGATAATGAAATAATAGATTTTCATCCCAACATCTATTAAGAAATCTAATATAATATAATTTTGATTCTTTCGAGGTGCCATGGAAATTGATCATAAGACTTTGTTATAGATTACTCCTGTTATTTCTCACCAACAACATGAAGAGTTTCGCATTACCTAATGGATTCATAGGAGGAGAAATGGAGAATTGATTTCCATTTGAAGATCCAAGTCATTTTCGTAAAAACACTTCCCCATTCATTTACCATTGATAGATTTTTGTTTTTGGAAACAAATTGATATTCCCCTAGGAAACAACATTGTTGCAGTGAAAATTATAGTTGTTGCAACTTAAGTTATTTATTTATTTATTGCTTTTCAATAAAATTGTTGTTTCTTTTCTAATTCCTCCTATGTTTTTTCTCTTGTGTTCAAAGTCATAAATTTTGTTCCTTCATCAAAATAAAAGGAATTTCTCAAGTTTCATGATGTTGATCCATATTTATCCGTTTGTTCCTATGTCTTATCAGCATATGGTTTCCTCACATCCATTCGATGCTATTACTCTACCACTGTTGTTACTCCCAAAAATTTTCCAAGTGTCTGATGTTGTTACTCCTTGGATGTTGTTACTCCTTCAGTGTTGTTACTCCCTCATTGCTGTTACTCCCGAAAATTTTCTGTGTCGAATGATGTTACTCCTTGGACGTTGTTAGTCTGCCAATGTTGTTACTCCACTGGTGCTATTATTCCACCAGTGCTATTACTCCATCTGTGTTGTTACACCGTCGGTGATGTTAAGTTCCATCATTGTTGTTACTCCGCTAGTGCTATTATTCTGTTGGTGCTGTTACTCTGCCAGTGTTGTTACTACGCCAGTGATGTTACTCCGTCACTACTGTTACTCCTTCAATGATGTTACTCCTTTGGTGTTGTTACTCTATCACCATTGTTACTCCATCGATGTTGTTACTTTTCCAGTGTTGTTACTCCGCCAGTGATATTACACCGCCAGTGTTGTTACTCTGTCAGTGTTGTTACTCCATCACTGTTGTTACTCCATCGCTGTTGTTACTTCGCTAGTGGTTTTACTCCGTTAGTGCTATTACTTAGCCGATGATGTTACTCATCCAATGTTGTTACTTCGTTGGTGCTGTTACTCAGTCGATGCTGTTACTCCACCGATGTTGTTACTACATCGCTGTTGTTACACAACTGGTGTTACTACTTCATCGTTGTTGTTACTCCGCTGATGTTGTTACTCTCGATATTTTTCTGAATACCTGGTGTTATTATTCCTTTGATGTTGTTACTCTTTCAATGATGTTACTCCTGTGGTGTTGCTACTCCATGGTGAATTTTTTTCTAATTACCCAGTGTTGTTACTCTACACATGTTGATACTCTACCAAGGTAAGTCTTCAAGTGCGTCTGTAATCAACTCCATGTATTTGATTGATGTTTCAATTATGACTGACGATGGTCATATCTTAGTTGGGGGAGGTGTTGCATTTGATAGAAAATGTATTATATATAATATAATTGATGTCATGTCATCATTGTTATTAAAATTTCACATCAACTCATACATGTCACGATTATTACCACCATAATCCATAACAATCTGTAACCCCCACTTACCCACAAACATTGGAACTTGAATCATGCACGACGACATTAACTTGGTCAATGGGGAAATACATTTAATTGTCTAGGTTCTCTTTCACATAATGATTGGGTAGTCAATTTATCTTTGTTTATCTATAAACATAATTTTATTTTTTAAGGAATAATTATTAAAAGATGATTTCATCATGGCAACTTTCAACTTTCCTAATTTGCCAAGTCCCTGAACTTGTAAACTTTATGATGATGACCACAAAATTGTACTTAAACTTTCCATCACTATCTAATGAATTATTCCTCAAACCCCAACCTTAACAAAGAAAAAGATATTTATCAACAACCATTTGAAGGTTATTAGTATTTGAGAAGAAAAATTACCTACGTTGAAAATAGTTGCTACAAAATGTTTTGTGCCATCCCTAGCTCTTAAGGAGGTGGCTTTCCACCCCATCTATTAAGTGACCTTTTATTGATTAACAATAACCATAGTTAAATTTTAAACATAAATAGTTAACTAGAGGATAGGAGGTCTCATCACGAGCCTACCTACCATGATCATAGGTTCTAATAGAGTGACATTACCACTACTGGTCACCAAGCCAAGGTAATGGCCTTCGGTCATAAAACTGAAGGACAAGAAGTCTCATCACGAGCCGGCTTGTTCACTTTTGTTAGTTCTGGTGAATGGCATTTGTTATTAACTGGTTACCAAGCCAAAACAATGATCTTCGGTAGACATCTAAGTAAATTGACATGCTTTTGTAACTATGTACTTATTTCTAATAGATGGGACGTTGGAATCTCAATGGGTTAAAAAGGCATCCCTGTCAAGGCTATGGATGCCTACTGGTAGCAGTGGCCATGCCTATGGTAAAGAAGTTAATTCAATACTACGATCTACTTGGTTAACTTATTTTTTCAAAACTAACTACCGATAAAGCCACTATTGCATATATAAGGTTTGCTAGAACTCATGGTTCATGTGGTAATATTTAATCAGTTCTTAGATAATGGTGGTTATCGTTTATATCTATTATTGAGTTATACATATTTACCTTACATGTTAGGGATGAAACTTTTAAGATATTTGATATTTTACATTTTGTATCATCTAATCTATCATTCCTTTATTGTACAAGTTTCATATCTTTAACCAAAGGTAGTTTCTTTACCCAATCAAACTCTATTTAATCCTAGCTTAACAACACTACTATTATTTTGGGGAAGGATGAAGAGGCCTAATTCTAATTTTGAATCCTGATCAATTACTGATTGAGGGTACTCATGAGATGTGTTATAGAAATCTTGATGACAGGGAAACTAATTAGTTTGGGGGAAGGAAATCCTGCTACACTTTTTGATTACTTTCTTTAAGATTGCATGGCTTTGGCCTTCTACATCACTTACACAAGATCAAGCTACATTAGCTTCAACAAATGTTAATCCATAGATGTCATTCCACGATATTTTGTTGAAAGTAACAATTGAGGTGAAATAACATGAGTGTTTGATTTATTAAAAGTTTAGGTGAATGTCATTAAAACACAAAAAAATGAAAACAAAAAACCACTGAGCATTATTCACTCATATTTTTCAAACCATTATATCCCCTACTTTATACAGAGGCACTAGGTTGCATGTGGGAATGCAATATATTCAGTTTGGGGCAATGTTGGGCTCTTACTTTGTCATTATTATTACCACTTCTTAACATTCATTTCATCTATTTCCATTATCCTTTTATGACATTATTTACTATAATTTATTATATAATTCCATTTCATAATCATTTATGCTCTTGTGGATAAATAATATCTGATCTCATTTATTTTTAATAATTGATGACTATTATGCATGATTTTGGTTTATTCATTTCTTATAATCTAACTCATGATTTCAGCCTCCAAGATCTCTTCCAAATTGCAGATTTGGTCTTCAACAGATAATTAGATATTCCAAATCAGGAATTCGTTGGCATAAGAAGTGACAGTTTTGCGTTGGACACTTTGGGCAAATGAAAGTGAATCTAGAAAATCCGAGACATGGATTTTATTTAGAATGGACCAAACCAGTTTCCCAATTAGCAATTTTCAGAAATTTAGTTTGTATTGAGAGAAAATGAAGGTTCTTTAAAGGACATATTTGCAGATTTGTTGTTGCACCGGTTTTCTAGAATTGCCCAAATTGTAGTAACCAAATTTGACTTGTTCCAACTGAATCATGATGGACAGATCTCTCAGGTCTCATCTTGAATAGCGAGAACAATTTGTTGCAAGTTTTCTTTGGATGTTTGTATATTGCAAAGACACCATTCAGAGAGAGAGGGGAGCTAGCTGATGTAAGAATTGAGCCTTGTAAAAATGGAATTGTTCATGAAATTTCCAACCTTCTAATATTTTTCTCAATATGTGAGTTAAGCACAACCCTGACCAGGGATTTGGGCCCACTCTTCTGATTAGGTGTTGTGCATGTGTCCTTTTTATGTATATTGTTTTACTTGTTGTATTTTCTTTATTGCAGTTACAAATTTCCATAGCTTGGTGTGAATGTTTTTCTTTCTGCAATTTAATTTCCATTACTGTTACAACGATGCTTTAACTTCATAGTCACGAACCCTTGGTCAATTTAAGATTTTAACCTTGCTCCTGCATATACCTTGCATGTTACCTTGAAAAGTGTATGCACCCGGATTAATGAATTAATGTAGGAAACGTGATTGAATAATTTGTTCATATTTGGACACCAATAGTACCACTTGATGAAAACTTGACTAAGTTGAGAAGGGGGGTGAATCAGTTTATCCCATTCATAGATATTAAAATTATTTTCATTAAACTCATTAACTAAAAAATTACATGAACAACTTAACAAATAATGACCAATAGATTGAATATGTGAACAACAAGTAATAAGCAAACCAAAACATCACATCATCAAAAAACAAAAACACATATTGACACCAGTGGAAACCATAAAAGGATAAAAGCATGATTTTATTATTGTTTTGATGTAAAGACAACCTCATACTCGTTATTATATCTTATTTTTTGTAGGCTCCAACCTACAGGAGTTTGTTACCTCAATTTTTCTTCAAGCTACAATATGCAAGGAAGATCCAACTCCCATATATTTTCTGTGGGCTACAACCCATAAGAGGATCTACCTCAACCAAATCCAACTGGATATTTATGAAACGACAACTTGAAATGAGACTACAATCCCCTGATATAAAAAAGTAATAAAAATATGCTAGTTTACTTGTTCTTAAATTCTGCATATGTCCATCTTCATTTCTGCCACTTCTTCCTTTCAAATCTACTTCACATAAACTTCATATGTGCTTTGTAACTAATGCATAATACCTAAATTAACTCTCACACATTCTTCAAATCTCTAACTTCTCACTGGATTCCAAAATCACATCTTTTATAAATATATTTTGCTCATTGTTTGTATTGCTCATAAGAATATGAAGTGAATAGGTTTGACTCTTTTCCTTCCACTCATAAATTTCCAATCAATTCAAATTTTGAATATTAGAACATAAATAAATGCTCCACCGCATATTATTCTAGCCATCTATACTGATTAGTGATCTGATAATCACCCTATGAGTGATCTCAGTTGAAGATTTATTAAACAAAAGGTATTACAAACTCATGTGTTGGTGTGTGTGTTCCGTGTTATTGAAACAACGGATCGATCAAATTGCCAATAGACAGGCATTTTAAATGGAAAGACAACAAAGAAATACAGTAAGCAATACAAAGACACAAATAGTTTTTAATAAGGAGTTCACCCTATTCTCCAAGGCTATGTCTCTGGTCCAGCTTTAGTGGTGGCTTGGTTTTATTGTGTCTTACAGCAAATAATTTACAATGCAGGGACTCAATATGAGTTCTCCTGACAGCAGATTTTCCTTGGTAGGATGGTTCTTGGATTCCCCAAGCCACTCAGAGTTCGCAAAATCTTTTCCTTCCTACCAGCTCTGTGACCTTTGGTCTACAGTGGAAAGAGCCAACTGTGATGCTCAATCCAGATAGATTCCTCTATGGGAAGGCTTGAATCTTCAAGCTCTCTAGTGCTCGATGCTACCTATGGTCAGCTTGGCCCTCTGTCTCTTCTCATTGGCTTTACTGCTCTTTGTGTTCAGTCCTCCTCTCAGGGTTCACTGTTAACTATCTCTCTTGGTCATTTGGATTCTTCACCTAATCCTCCTCTCCCCTTTTTCGGTTGTCTCTATTCATGGCTTTAACCAGTCGATCCTATTCCTATTCGGTTCCTCTCCCGCCTGTGCCAATTCTGCTCCTGTACCTGTGCTTGGCATTCCTATTTCGCGTGAGCATGAATGCTCAGGGAGTGACACATGTCTCCATCTAACTAGTGCCGACATGCTTCGCCGGCTCGTTCCTCTGGTTAAGTCGTGAATATGCTCTTTCTCCACCGTGGTGGTTAACGGATTCCAAATCCCTTTTAAATCGCAGCTTATTTCCTTGTCGATTCTGCTTTTTCCTATTGAGCGCAATCTCAGCCATCCAATCCGCGCTCCTCTATATCCAACGTCATACGCACGTCGAGCGCGATTGACTTGCTCGACCTTTTAACGTGCGATCATGGAAATTTTTCTATCACCTCTGCTGCCACGCGTCAATCGCTAATTGTGATCGCTCCGCTTTCTCCAAAACCTCTTACCGTTCAAGGGTGTTCTAATCAAACCGTCGGTTTCCAGGCCATGGGTCCCACTGTCATACATTGGTGCTTTTTACCTTTTTCTGCATGCGGTCCTCTAGCTCCCAACATGACCGAGTGCTTAAGGTTTCCCCATTTCGGCCCTGTTCACCTAGCGATGCACGATTAAGCACTAATCGCGCATCAAAATCGCCTGCTTTTCCCAATCTGAGGCTCCCAGGGGCTTTTTTGACCTCCTGCACAGTCTCCTGGGCCTTTGTCACCGCACTTTGACCGAGGTCCTCATCGTTTCGCGCTGGCTGCCATGGCCACTGGTTCAGGGGGTTTTTTATTCTGTTTTGGATTTCATTAGAGATTTGTTAAACTCGATACAGTCAAAGTTCTTGACAGTCTTTTGTGGATCCGATTCGGATCACAGCCTACCTACTGAAAAGCTTTTGAATCAGCAAAAGTTGGTTTTCTTCAAGCATCGACTAAGTGAGGGAATCGCTGTCTCACTTGTCCAATCTCAATCCACTTCACACTGCTCGGCTTCGAACCTT
Source organism: Pinus taeda (assembly GCA_000404065.3). Lineage (NCBI taxonomy): Eukaryota > Viridiplantae > Streptophyta > Pinopsida > Pinales > Pinaceae > Pinus > Pinus taeda. The sequence continues at coordinate 157,669 of APFE030911210.1, read as the reverse complement.
TAAGCCCAATCCTGAGGTATTCCACCTGTCCACTGCACATCATCCTCACTGTTACACAAAACTATCATCACCTTGATTATTTTCAGTTGGTTTAGGCCTATCATCACCTATACCAGCTTCCTAAGCAAGTCTTAAACCTCAGCTCTTCAAAACAAGCTTGAAAAATGAGAGAAAGACATCAAAAAGGAAATGTAACTTTTGTTCCGCACTTACTCTTACTTTTGCCTGCGGGCCCGCACCTTTTGTTCAAGTTATCTGCGTACTTATATGCTCTGTATGTAAAGGGGAGGGTGTGTACCCCTGTAAAAGTCAAAAGGTGCAATCTTTATCTTAAAAAACTCATCTTGGGTCAATTCTAGAGTTTTCTAGAAGCATTTGTTACGTGGATTGTTCGCTCCAAGTGGTTCATGCATCCCATCATAGGAAGAACTAATCCCTTGTTAAGAGGAGCTGTCCCTTTGAAGGAGGACTCTATCCCTTTGAAGGAGGAGCTGGTAACTGATCTCCATTGCACTATAAATTGAGGCATTGGGTCAGTGGTCCGACAGGTTAGAAGCTGAACTTTTAAGGGTAAATGCTAGGGAAATCAAGACTTCCTATTTGAGCTTAAGAGGAGAGATCACATACCTTTTTGGCCCCATTAGGGAGTGAGTGAAGCTTGTCAAAGTAGAGGAGACTTCTTTCTGGACCCTAGAAGGAGCTTGTACAGCGTCAAGGCAAAGGTTGTAAGCTTCTTTCCTTTTGAATTAATACAATCAAGCTCATTTTTCTCAACAAGTATCTTATGCTATTTGTTTCATGGACTCCTTAACTTTCATGTTAAATATGTTTTATAATATTGGATATTCAGGTGCTATTTAATCGTTTTCCTTGTTTGTACTTGCAAGTTTGCGACGAAGAAACTTACTTGGATCAAAGGAGCGAAGGCATCTCCAAACTTGCGTTGGACATGAGGTAGGCCCTTAAACACATTTCTTTGCCATTATTTATAAAGCGCATTTAAAGAAAGATAGTGTCTGGTTGGTTTGTTTGTCATTAGGTCTTCATTAGATTCTAGGAAGGTCATTCTTGTCTGCAAGATCGACTAATTCCGCGTCACAAAATGGCGACTCCACTAGGGACTTGATTGTTTTCCTCGTTTTTCTTTGACTTGAGAAACTTGTCTTTTTGTTTCTGTTTTTGGCTTGTTGTGTGTGGCTTTGGGTAGACTTAGTTGATTTAGTTTTGTTTTTCCGTTTTCATTACTTTAGTTTAAGTCCACAGCCTACGCTTATATCACAGTGCGTATATGTATGCACCTTGGTTTTGTGCACAGAGCGTACCCGCACCTGGGTAAGCTCTGCACCTGCGTACCCTGTTAAATTTTTGAAAATTATGACTTTTGCTCTTTCAGTTAGTTTTATTTTGTTTTTCTAGTGGTTATCCTCTGCCCATACCTGCATGTGACTGGTTGAAATCTTTCCTTGGTTTAATTTCACTGGCATTAGGGTTTTAGGTGAAATTCCTAGAAGTTTTGCTTGTTGGGCTTGTTTTTCAATTTGGTTGTGTAGTGGCTCTGAGCTTAGAGGCTGTAGGGACTTCAGATCAGCTTAGTGTCTACCAGTCTTCTTGTGAGTCTAACCATTTTTGAAATATCCCCTTGTTGAGAAATCTGCTTTGAGTTTTCTCTTTACAAAACTTCGATACGCTTGTGATTGAAAGTGTGGATTTTCATTTTTAAAAAAGGAATACAAAATTGGTTGTTCTTGAGTTATTTGTGATTCTGAACAAATTAGTCCTTGGTTTGCTTGTGACCAAGTAAAACATCGTCAAAAAGACTTTTGTGAGCTTTTTACCTCAAATAGGGTTTTATTAGTTTGTAGATCTTAAGTTTGCTTCATTCAATAGTTTTCTCAAAGATTTCCTTTAGTTATAGTTTTAAATGTTTTTTAACAAAAAATGAAAGGTCTCTTGTGAAAAATCTTGTTCTTAGTAGAATTTGAGTTTTTGAATGAAAAGAGAAATTCTTGTGGAAATAATTAGTTGTCTCATTTTTTAGTGCATTGAAACGAATACTCTTCTTTTGATTTGATCGCTAAAGAAAGATTTGTGTTTTAAGTATTTGCATCCTCCAACTCTTTCTTAACTAGAACTTCGTTGAAGGGAAAAGATTAGTTTGTCATCTTAAGTGCATCTTTATAGTGATTTTGAGTCGAGTATTTACACCATAAGTTTCATCTCCATCACCTTTTGACTTAATAAAAAATCATGCTTAATATAAAATCAATCTAGCAAATTTTTTGTTTCTAGGGCTCTGATACACCAATATAGCTTAGGCTAGTATCTTGGAGTAGGGAGTAATTAACTCTCCAAGATAAGTAAAACAAACAAGTAGCTTTATCTTGCGGTAGGAGAAATCCAATTGTTGCATTTATACTCTGGGAAAGCTCCTCTTAAAGGAGAAGCACGAGATCGTGTTCGAACCAGTGTGGGAATCAATCCTTCCTCATTGGGAACGACACCATATATTCATGTATTACAAACGGTAAACCTCATATTATTGTCGAGGAGCCTGGAGTCACTTGTTGGTAAACCTTGGTTTATTTCGAGGAGCCTTCAAAGGGATTGAGCTTGCTACTCTGCCCTTGCATGCGTATCGGATCATAGAATGTTCCCCGAGGTATATTTTCTTCTGTTGGTAACCTTAGAGTCCATATTCTCTAGGATTCTTCCTAAGGTGACAGTGGCGGGAAGAACCCACTGTACCTGGAGCAGACGTCGGCTAGACTCACTTGGATTTTCTAGGGGGTTCTCTTCACTCAAGACGGTTAAGTGGAGAAACTTGGTCTAGTCTATTCATTAAGCAGGTTGCCGGGGTAACTGTTCCAACCGCTATTTCTGTATCAAACTCTCCGACGTTGGATTTCATCACCAACTAGTGTTTTCGGTCCGGAAAGTTACTGTTTGTGTGTGTTTGATCTCTTAGGTTCTTTAGGCGTGTGCTTCTAATTTGTTTGGTTCTTTAGAGACTTTAGGTGATTTTCATTGAGATTTTACTTCGTTTGCGTGTGAAGTAGATAAAGTTTTTAGCTGTGGCTCAATTACCGAGACATTCCCGTAGACTTCGAGGTGAATCCCCTGAGTTTGTTAATGTGGCTGATTTACTGAGGACTTCTCGTGGACTTCGGGGTCAACCTCCTGAAAAAATAGCAAGCTACATTGAAGGCTTGAGAGTTCTCGTATCTCCCAGTAGCAATAGAAATCAATCACCTGAAGAAGGAGAACCTTCTTTGGTAGAATATTCTGATTCTCAACCCGTAGTAATTTCAGAGGTTACTGGTAGCATTGCTTCTACTAGTGATATAGGTGAAGAACCTGACATGTCTGAAATTACTCACACGCCTTACAAATGATCCAATCAATTATCTTCCGTATTGGCCGCCAATGCCGCATAAGTTGCCTAGTGACATTCCAAAATTCGAAGGTAAACCTGGAGAGGACCCATCTAACCATGTGATGAATTATCATCTCTGGTGTGCATCCAACTCTATTTCTGATGACTCTATTCGTTTACCTTTGTTTCAACGCACTCTAGTTGGTCTTGCGGCCAAATGATATATCGAACTACCGCGAGCCACTTTTTATGATTTTAGTCAGTTAGCTACCTCGTTTTTAACTCATTTTCAGTTTCCAATCAGATATGACAATGGCACGGAGCTATTAACCTCATTAAAGCCGTTGACGTCCACTCAGTTCTTCGATCATATCCATGAATGGAGGCGTCGACGACGTTTAGTGAAGGTTTATATCCCGGATCAAATCTTAGCCGAGTGGTTTGTAAAATCCTTATTGCCTAAGATTACTGAAGATGTAGCTAAAGCCGGAGTAGTTACTAAAGAGCAAGTCATTGCTCAAGCGCAGTACCTTGACTTAGTTTACACTCAGTCGGGTACGTTACATGAGAAGATCCCCAACCTACCTAGTCAAAATTAAATTGTTGCTTCTCCTTCGGGGTCTCACGCTGCTGATGGTATGATTGGCACGGTGAATACTAAAAGTAAGAAGAAATCTTCGAAGGATTCTTCTCCTATAATAACCTTGCCAGATTCCCCGACAGGAGAATCTTCCACGGAACTTTCCGCTGATATTCACGTTGTAGAATCTTCTACAGCCAAACCTAAAAACGGTGGTAAGAAGAAAGGGAAGAAGAAGAAGGATAAAGAGAAAAATCCAAAAGAGAAACCTGAAAAAGTGGAACCCTCTGAAGAAAAGTGCAAACCTCATTATCCGTGTCTCATTTGCGATGAAGATCATTATACAAGAGACTACCCTCATCGGGCAAAGGTTGCAAAAATCGTCAAAGGTTCCCAAACTCCTGTTGTCTTGAAGGATCCTTTTCCCACTCAAGATAGTAAGATGATCGGTTCATCCTCTAGTGCGAACGAAGAACCCATATTGATGATGTCTCATGTAAGGATTGCGACTCGATCGCAAGATTATGGTAGTAAAAGTCCTGTTGATGGAAAAGAAGCAGAATCTTCTCAGTCCAATCCATCAACCTCAGCTCCCGGTTCCGATCCGCTACAGATCGAGAAACCTAACCGGGACTTAGTAATCAAACCGCCCACTAAGGGTGTACTTCGGAGATCTACTTTCAATCCACATGCGAGAGCAGCTCAGAATTACAACATTGTTGAGGATTTAGTTGTTTCACCCTTAGAAATGTTGGCTTTGGAAGTGCTACAATCATGTCCAGCACAGCGCAAATTACTTTTGTCGGCTATAGGAGTTGTTGACATTCAGGACCCGAACCTAATAATCTTTGATCTAGAAAATAGTGCACCGCGTCCCCCCCATCAAATGGTTGTCCAGATTCCAGTGATAGTAAAAAACAGACCTGTTCATAGGACTGTGATTGACGAGGGAGCTTCCACGTGCATTATGTCGATACAGTGTTGGAGATCTCTTGGTTCTCCTTCACTCAATCAATCCCCGACCATTCTTAAGGCCTTTGATGGCCGTGGGTTCCATCCATTTGACATTTTATAGGATCTACCTATAGGGGTTGAAGGAAAAACCATTAATCTAGATGTGGAGGTAGTTGATGCCCCTCTAGATTACAACCTTCTCTTGGGTTGTAGTTGGTATTACGCTATGACATCTGTTGTCTCATCGGTCTTTCGGCTCATCAAATTCCCTCAAAATGGAAAGATCGTAACTATAGACCAGTTGTCATACTTTTCATCCGACCCAGCCTCTGCTGAAAGTATTCAGCATGTTGGCAAAGCGATGATCCGTTATAGGGATGTTGGTGTAGAGTTAGTTAAATATTTCGGTTTACTGGGAACTTTTGCTTTCCCTCCTATCAACGCATCGTCCTCTACTGCAGCAATTCATATGATTTCATCAGGAACTATCGTTAATGATGATCCTTGGATCATTCCTTCTGAAACTGAGTTAGACTCATTTGGTACTCTTATGCCTTTGAGTCCGTATGAATTTGCATATCAGACTATGCAGTCGTTTTCCGACCCAATAACAACCAAAACCGACTTAATGAACGAAGTCCATGAAGACTCATTTTAAACATCAACCTCGGAACTAGAAATGTTTTCCGAACTTGTTCAATCAGATGAGCAAATTTGCGAAATCCTATGTGTTGATCAGTTACCATGGGAAGATATACATCACAGATCTTCGTTTTTACCCAAGAGCGATCATTTTGAAAACGAATTTTCATCAATATTTACAACTCACTATGTTAAGGATGCTCAGAATCCAATGAACCATCCTGACTCTGAGTTAAATTTGGGAAATATTTCTAAAACCATTCCCCTTGACATTTCAGTTAATCCTGGAATAATTGAAAATGTTCATATGGGTGCCTCTTGTACAGACGATGAAATTAAAACATACAAGGCCCTATTTCAAGAATTTCGCGATGTGTTTGCCTGGTCCTATGAGGAGATGCCAGGAATCGATCCAACAATCGTAATTCATGAAATTAAAACCTACACGGACGCTAAACCTGTTCGGCAACGTTTGCGTCAAATTCACCCTCGAAAAGCTGCTGCGATTAAAGAAGAAGTTGAAAAACTGTTGAAAGCAGGTTTCATTTATCCAATCCCGTTAACGGATTGGGTATCGAATATTGTTCCTGTGAATAAAAATCAAGGGACAATAAGAATCTGTATCGACTATAGGGATATTAATCGAGCATGTCCAAAATACAATTACCCTACGCCCTATATCGATCAAATTATTGATGATTGTGCCGGCAGTGAAATTTTCTCCTTTATGGATGGTTTTTCGGGCTACAATCAAATAAAAATTTTGCCTACCGATCAACCAAAAACGGCATTCATTTGTCCATGGGGAACATTTGCTTATTGCAAATTACCTTTTGGCCTTAAGAACTCCAGCGCAACTTTTCAAAGGGCTATGTCTTACGCATTTCATGATATAAAACACATTGTGCAACCTTATCTCGATGACTTGCCTGCTCATTCTTTACATCGAGCTAATCACCTTGTCCACTTACAAGCAATCTTCATGAGGTGTAGGCATTATCGAATTTGGTTGAATCCCCACAAGTGCATGTTTTGCATCGAAATGGGTCGGTTACTGGGATTTGTAGTTTCAAAAGCCGGCATTCGTGTCGATCCTTCGAAGGGTCGAAGCTATCATCAAATTGCCTCCTCCTTCGAGTCTTCGCCAACTCCAAAGTTTTGCAAGGGAAAGCGAACTTTTTACGTCGATTTATCCCTAACTACGCTGAGATTACAAAGGGTTTTACCCGGTTTTTGAAACAAAGTGCTTCATTCTTTTGGGATGAGATAGCTCAGAAATTGTTTGATGTGTTAAAACATGCGTTGACCCATGCACCGCTGTTGCATCCTCCCAACTACAATCAGGATTACTACTTGTATCTCGTCGCTTCCTATTCCACCATTGGGATGGTGTTAGTTCAAGAAGATGAATTCGGTACAGAACATGTGATATATTACCTTAGTCGCATGTTGAATCCCACTGAGTTAAAATATTCACATGTGGAGAAGTTGGCATTGGCAACTGTTCAAGCTGTCCAACGATTTCGTCATTACATTTTATTACGCAAAACTACGGTCATTTCTGATTGCAACCCCATGATCTATATTTTGAACAAACAATTGCTGGGGGCCAAGTACTCCAAATGGATTGTCATCTTCCAGGAGTTTGATTTGGAATTTGAAAAATCCATGTCAAAGAAGTCTTTAGTTTTCGTAGAACTTATGTGTGACTTTCCCCGTGTTGATTCTGAAACTGTGGTGGAGGAGCCCATTGTGGACGAATCCTTGTTTCTGATCAGCACTTTAGATCCGTGGTATGGAGATATCATCACTTATCTCAGAACCCAAACCTTTCAGCCCGATCTTTCACGATTCGACCGTCGAAAAGTCCGATTCCAATCCCAGCAATACAAAATTATTGGAGATACTCTTTATCACCTAGGGGCAGACTCTTATTTTTCGACATTGTCTCACTCATGAGGAAGCTGAGAGGGTTTTAAATGACTGTCACTCTGGAGCATGTGGTGGTCATATGTCTGGGTATGCCACTGACCAAAAGATACTGTGCGGTGGCTATTTCTGGCCGTCTTTGTTTAAAGACTGTATTATTGTGGTCCGAAAATGCCACAATTGTCAAATTTTTGATCGAAAGATGCGCGCTCCACCTGCTCCTCTTCACCCTATAATTGTTGTTGGTTCTTTTTCAAAATGGGGTATCGATTATATTACATGTAACCCTCACTCGGTCGGGGGGCATGTGTACATTATCCTCGCGGTAGATTATTTTACTAAGTGGGCCGAGGCGATGCCTACATTTGAGTCAGACGTCAAAACGGCTGCAATTTTCGTATTCAATCATATAATTGCTAGGTTTGGTGTTCCACAAGCGATTATCACTGACCATGGGCGTCATTTTCGAAACGTTATGATGACAGAACTTACAGACCAGCTTGGCTTGCATCATGACAGTTTAACTCCTTATTATCCACAAGCTAACGGTCTGGTTGAAGCCATCAACAAAGTCTTAGTCATCATGATCTGACGAACCATCGGGATTCATCGGTCGAACTAGCACAACATGTTATTTTCAGCGTTGTGGGCATACTGAACCTCAGTCAAAACATCAACAGGGTTCACTCCTTTCCGACTAGTTTATGGTTTGGAAGCTTTGTTACCTATTGAGTGTGAAATCCCGTCATTGCGAATGGCCATCGAATTACTTCCAGCTACTTCCGAAGAGGAAAGACGTTTATTATACTTAGCTCAGCTAGATGAGAATCGCCGTGATGCTGCATTAGCGATCGAATCGCATGGCAAACGTATTAAGGCTCAGTATGATCGAAATGTAACCCCTCGAAATTTTTCGAAAGGAGATTTAGTCCTTTTATACGATCAAGCAAATGATAAATTAGGCACTGGAAAGTTCGTGTCTATGTGGCATGGTCCTTTTGTTGTCAAGCGAAAGGGGCCTATGAATTGGTTGACTTTGACGGGGTCTCTTTAGGTAAACCCAGAAATGGTCTTTACCTGAAAAGATATTATGCTTAAAGTGAGTGTGGAGATTTTTTAGTTAGGTTAGTTTTTCATCTAGCTAGTGTGTTTTAGATTAAAGTGTGCTTAGCTTAGAGATTGAGTTTTCTGTCATTATTTATGCTTATCTTGGTTTTACGTTTGATGTCTCAGATGTCGACGCCTCTTCAAACATATATTGGTTACGCCGATGGCGCTTGTCGTAGTACACGGAATATTTCTTCCGCAGCTTGGGTTATCTATTCGCCCTCTGACGAGTTGGTATCTATGCATGGGGTAAACCTCGGTCAAACAACAAACAACATTGCAAAGTATATTGCAGTGGCGGAATTATTATCTGAATCTATTTCATTTGGGATTCGGAGTTTGATAGTGAGGTTAGATTCTGAACTCGTTGTATTACAGCTTAATAGAGTATACGCCATTAGGAATCCAGTTTTATTAAGATTATTTTTGAGAGTGCGTCTCTTGGAACGTGAATTTGACTATATTGAATATCAGCATATTCCAAGATCTTTAAATACATTAGCAGATGCAATTGCTTCTCAAATGTGAAGTAGACATGTGCAATAATCATACAAGTAAATTTAAAAACATTCCATAACATGTTTAACAAGACAAGCTCGTAATAACGATATCATATATATAAGAGTGTGTCAAAATAATACATCGTCGTCCTCGATCATAGGTTGAAAAACACCTTATGATCAGCAAAAATGATAAGTACAAAAAAGCAAAAATGTCACATGTGACTACAATAGGCGATCATCCCATCACTAGTGATGATCTCGATACGAAACCACTGCATGAGCCACCTTACAAAGGAACCTCCTAAAGGGGCCTGGGACTCCAATCACATAACGTTGAAGTCGACGAGGGATGTCATTTATACTGGTCTCGTGCATGTCCCCTGTCAAGCGCTCTAAATGACTCTCTAGCTCGGCTAAGGTCTCTGCTGATTCGTCCTGTGGGGCTAAAGTCAGTACAACTAGTTGTTTCCTCTTGTAAGGCCAGAGAGTGGCTGGTCACCGTGGGCCCACATCTGCATTTGAAACTTTTTACTATAAGTTTTGGGACAATATAAAAACAAATAAAAATTAAATTAGGAAAAATGTTGAAAATGATTTTACCTGCATCATCCCATTTCTCTCCTGGCGGAAGAGCCATGTCTGGGTCTCCACGAAAATCAACCCCAGCATAAGGGAAGTCCTGAATAGCAAAAACCTGATTTTCCAACCATTGGAAATACTCAGGTTTGAACCGAATGACCTCGGTCCCCTCATAAGGATGACGGGCCATAACTGCAACCCATCGCATCAGTTTGGGCTCTCGAGGAAGCCCAACTCCAATGGTAAGTTGCTGTGGGATCAGCATTGGAACCCTCTCCAGGCCAAAACTCACAACTATAGCCCCATAACCAAAGGTCTTTAGCTGTCCGTTTTTGGCCCTAGTTAGTTGGCCCTTCACATTGGCCAACACAGCATCGCACCAATTGAAAATGGTGCCTCAAAAGCAATTAACTGCCATCCGCATCTGGGATCCAGTGGCAACGTGTAGCGCTGCACTGCCGTAGAGTCTGGTAACTGTGAATGCTATAACCATGAGTTCAGGAAGGGATATGGTTTTGATATCTATCTCTTTGTCCCGATTCTGGACATTGCAAAACTCTAGGCGGAGGCTCTCGACAGATTGGCCACCTGCCCTGGGCTCAAATAGAGTCAACTAATCACCCCTCCTGGGAAAACCAGTCAAGAAGTATATGTCAACTGGCTCGATTTTGAGCTGGTGTCCTCCCATAAAGAAACATTGGTCCTGTATACTCCATCTATCAACCAGCCACTGCAAAAATTCCACCTGGGCCCTCATGCTAGGTATGGCCCAGAACTTGTATAAGCCACATACCTTCAATGCATCGATCGAAGGTTGATGATTCATCGCGGTGAGGTCCACATCCTCGTGCTCCCATTCTCGCCAATCAAGCATGATGTATATCCTACAATCAAGTAAAAAGGTGAATTAGAACATGTAAAATTGATTTCATTGGGTATTTTTTGAGTTAGTTAGGTTTTTGTAAACCTATGCGCAGGGTACGCACCCCCTTTTTAGGGATAGTGTGTGGGGTCCGCACCTTGCCTTGACGGCAAGTGCGTACCCCGACCTTTTTGTCCATTGTAAAAAATTCGGGGTACGCAGGTCCCCTGTGGTGAACTTGCGGGCCCCCGCGCGCGGGTTTCTAAACCGAAAAACCTCCAAAAACACAATTTAAGCCCTAAAAAACAATTTCAAATGGACAAAAATGAAGAGTAGGATGATGTGGATTACCTGGAGGAGACGGCGTTCGATTCCGATGGACGGATTTTCCACAATCTTCGCGGGAATTTTCTGGTCAAAAGCCCTTTTTTCTCAACCAAATTTCAAATGGTAAAAATGAATGGTAAAAAGTCCTTTTTATAAGTTTTTTTGGTAAATAAATTCTAAATTTGTTTATATTTCACTCTAAAAAGGTGTTTTTCTGACATTTTAACCTATTATTAAACAGGTATGAGTAATGTTTGATTTTTTGTTCAGGATAACGGATTTTCAGGCGAAATTTAATCATTTTTAACGAAAAACCATTAGAGTCATCTTTAAGCTCTTTTCTGACTCCTAAAACATGAAAAGATTACCGAGTTTTTCTTTTTAAGCTCGTTAAAATGGAACTAAAAAGACGGTCCTCTACAGCCCTTTTTCGATCGTAAAAACACGAAAAGATTACTCGGATTTTTGTCGTTTCAAATCCGATATTGGTTATAAAATGACGTGTCCTTGGTCGCTTTTTTACTTTTTCGGATCAAAGACACTAATAACGAAAAGTACTCCTTGGTTGTAAAAGATCAAGCGTTTCTCTCAAGTATTATTTTATACTTTTTCGGGCTTGGGAGACACAAATTTACGCAAAAGTCAAACCATGGAGTCTTCTTAAGTTTTTTCAGATTCTCTAAAAATGAAAAACGTCGAGTTTCTCCTATACTGGACTCGTTAAAATTCGACAGTAAAGGACCTGTTCTATTAAAAACAGGAACGAACCACTCCTTCTTAGGGTTCGAATTTAAACTAAGTTGGACTCACCCGAAGGGTGAGATTATAATCAAGCATATGTTATCCTCCTCAAGCTTGTAAAAAATAAAGAGGTACTTGCAAGAAATGGTGGGGGAAAAGAGAGAAAAATGAGCCTGTTTGTCATACTTTATAACCACTCTTGAACACAACACTTTCATTCACCTGGGTTGGGAAATCCTTTACCTAACAGTTGGTCAAAGCACATTGAAAGTCTTCAGCCGGTTTCTGGGTATTAACTTTGGGTCAACCGTCACCAAACCATCTGTCGTGTCGTTATGTGTTCAAGAGGTCTATGCGAATAAGCCATTCATTTGCAAAAATATCTGTCATTCCATCTTGACCATCCCTGAGTCAGTCCTTGCACCTAAATTTCTTAAAACTTGATCTATGATTTCATGTCATGGGCTTGCCTACGACGGATCGCTTTCTATCGACCTCAGCTCTTTATCTAGAAAGATGATCTAGAAATCGCCAGTACCTTGAGATCTGCATGCCTCAATGGCAGGTTTCTCGTCTTCAATGACAGGTTGCATCACTGACCTTCGATTGAAGGATTCCGTGACATGTTCGACATCGACACATCTAATCACATCTCATGGATTGTACTGAGTACTTTGAGAGCCATTGTCATTATTGGTGGTTTCTCTCACACTTGTTAACAGTTTACATCATTGACTGGTAATCAAGTGGTTTCTACCATGTTCGACTTCGACACATTTATTCACATGAATAGAATCATACTATTTCGGGGAGTAGAAATGAAGACCCTGGATCTAGTTTACACCATCTAGGCTACAAGGAATTTTGTATTCATTATGTCAGTTTTAGTTTCCTAGTCAGTTTTGATCTAAGTATGGGAATGCCTACCTCAGTGATGATATGATCTCATATATATATTTTTGCACTTGAATGTTTTCACAGGTTCCAACCAGGCTCTCCGCAAGATAATCCTCAAAATGATAAAGTACTTCACTATTCTTAAATGATAAATGAAATCCTCATCTACTACAGACTTCACACTTTAGGGGGCAATCTGTACACAAAAATATCGTCACCATGATTATTTGCAGTCAGTATGGGTCTATCATCACCTATACTAGCCTCCTAAGCAAGTCTCAGACCTTAGCTCTTCATGTCAAGCTTTGCAAAAGAGAGAAAGACTTTGAAAATCAATATTACTCTGGTTCCGCACTTTCTCCTACTTTTACCTGCGGACCCGCACCCTTTGTTCATAATACCTGCGTACCTGCACGCTCTGTCTGTAAAGGGGTGGGTGCGTACCCCTGTAAAAGTCAAAAAGGCGCAAGTTTATCCTAAAAAAATCACTTTTGGGTTAATTCTAGATGTTTCTAGAAGGATTTTGACGTGGATTGTTCGCTCCAAGGTGGTTCATGCATCCCAAAAGAGAAGGAGCTAATCCCTTGATAGGAGGAGCTATCCCTTTGAAGGAGGGCTTTATCCCTTTGAAGGAGGACCTAGTAACTTCCCTCCATTGCACTATAAATTAAGGCATTGGGTCAGTTGCTGGAGAGGTTAGAAGCTGAACATTTGAGGGTAAATGCTGATGGAATTGGGACTTCCTAGTTAAACTTGAGAGGAGAGATCACATACCTTTTGGTTTCATTGGGAAGTGAGTGAAACTTGTCAAAGTAGAGGAGACTTCTTGTCGGACCCTCGGAGGAGCTTGTACGGCATCAAGGCATAGGTTGTAAAGTTCTTCTTCATTTGAATTAATACAATCAGATTCATTTTTCTCAACAAATTGTCTTATGTGGTTTGTTTCATAATCTCCTTGATCATTATGATGAATATGCTTTATGATATTGGCTTTTCAGGTGCTATTTAATTTGGTTTGCTTGCTTGTGTTTGCAGAATTACACTTCAAGGAAGCTCATTTGGAGCGAGGGAGCGAGGCTTCCACAAACTTGCATTGGACCCAAGGTAGGCCGAAAACACTTGTTTGCCTTTGTTTT
>APFE030911210.1:110069-142280 GCA_000404065.3 Pinus taeda | reverse complement strand
GAGGAAGAGCCATGTCTGGGTCTCCATGAAAATCAATCCCAGCATAAGGGAAGTCCTAAATAGAAAAAACCTGGTTTTCCAACCATTGGAAATACTCAGGTTTGAACCGAACGACCTCGGTCCCCTCATCAGGATGATGGGCCATGACTGTGACCCATCACATCAGTTTGGGCTCTCGAGGAAGCCCAACTCCAATAGTAAGGTGCTGCGGGATAAGCATAGGAATCCTCTCCAGGCCAAAACTCATGACTAAAGCCCCATAACCAAAAGTCTTAAGTCATCTGTTCTTGGCCCTGGTCAATTGGCCCTTCACATTGGCCAACACAGCATTGCACCAGTTGAAGATGGTGCCCTGGAAGCAATCAACTCCCATACGCATCTGGGATCCGGTGGCAACATGTAATGCAGCAGCTCCGCAAAGTCTAGTAACAGTGAATGCAATCACCATAAGCTCAGGATGGGATATGGTCTTTATGTCTATCCCTTTGTCTCTAGTCTGGCGGTTGCAGTACTCTAACCGGAGGCTATCGACGGACTGGCCACCTGCCCTAGTCCCGAACAGAGTCAAGTCAACGCCTCTCTTAGGCAAACCAGTCAAGAAATATATATCTGCCAGCTCGATTTCAAGCTGGTGGCCGCCAATAAAGAAAAATTGGTCCTGAACGCTCCATCTATCAACCATCCACTGTAAGAAATCCACCTGAGCCCTCATGCCAGGAATGGCCCAGTATTTGTACAAGTCGCATGCCCTCAAAGCATCAAGTGAAGGCTGATGATTCCATGCGGTAGCATCCACGTCCTCGTGCTCTTGTTCACGCCAATCTAGCATGATGTACTACCTGCATCAAGCATAAAGATAAATTAGAAAGCTAGAAAATATTTTCATTGGTCCATTTTTGAGGAATTTTAGGTTAAAAACCCTCGTGGCGGGGACCGCACCCTACATGTTAGACACAGTGCGTGGGACCGCACTTTGTCTACATGGACGGTGAGGGCCCCGAGCTTTTTCCCAATGGAGAAAAAGTCGGGGTCCGCAGTGGTGAACCTGCGTACCCCGAGCGCGGGTTTTATGCCTAAAAACCCTCCCAAAAAATCAAATAAAAGACTAAAATGAAAAATGAAATGGTTAAAAATGAAGAGTAGGATGATGTGGATTACCTGGAGAAGACGGTGTTCGATTCCGACAGTTGGATTTTCCGCAATCTTCACGGGAAGTTTTCTGAGCAAAAGCACTATTTTCTCACCCAAATCACAAATGGTAAAAGCCCCTTTTTATAAGTTTTTTGAGTAAATAAATTGCAAATTTGCTTATGTTTCACTTTGAAAAGGTATTCTTGCGACATTTTTATCCCTTTCAAACAGGTATGAGTAATGTTTGTGTTTTTGTGCAAGATAACGGATTACTCAGGCGAAATCTATCATTTTCAGCTAGAGTCACCTTTAAGCTCTTTTCTGACTCCTAAAACATGAAAAGATTGTCGAGTTTTTCTTTTAAACTTGTTAAAATGAAATTAAAAGACGGTCCATTTATAGCTCTTTTCCAACCGTAAAAACATAAAAAGATTGCCGGATTTTTGTCGTTTCAAATTCGATATTGGTTATAAAACGACATGTCCTTGATCGCTTTTTTACTTTTTTCGGATCAAAGACACTAATGACGAAAAGTACTCCTTGGTCGTAAAAGATCAACCGGTTCTCTCAAGTATTATTTTATACTTTTTCGGGCTTAGGAGACACAAATTTATGAGAAATTCAACCCTGGAGTCTTCTTAAGTTTTTTCAGACTCTAAAAATGAAAAAAACGCCGAGTTTCTCCTATACTGGACTCGTTAAATTTCGACAGTAAAGGACCTGTTCAATTACAAATAGGAATGAACCACTCCTTCTTAGGGTTCGAATTTAAACTAAGTTGGACTCACCTGAAGGGTGAGCTTATAATCAAGCATATGTTATCCTCCTCAAGCTTGTAAAAAATAAAGAGGTACTTGCTAGAAATGGTGGGGGAAAAGAGAGAAAAGTGAGTCTGTTTGTCATACTTATAACCACTCTTGAACACGACACTTTCATTTACCTGGGTTGGGAAATCCTTTACCTAACAGTTGATCGAACCATATTGAAAGTCTTCAGCCGGTTTCTGGGTATTAACTTTGGGTCAATCATCACCAAACCATCTGTTGTGTCGTTATGTGTTCAAGAGCTCAGTGCAAATAAGCCATTCATCTACAAAATGTGTGTCATCCATATTTACCATCCCTGAGTCAGTACTTGCAACTAAATTTCTTGAACTTAATCTATGATTTTGTGTCGTGAGCTTGCTTACGACGGTTTGGTTTCTATCGACTCCGACTCATTATCTAGAAAGATGATCTAGGAATCGTCAGTACCTTGAGATCTGCATGCCTCAATGGCAGGTTTCTTGCCTTTGATGACAGTTTACATCATCGACTTTAGATCAAAGGATTCCATGGCATGTTCGACGTCAACACATCTTATCACATTTCATGGATTGTGCTGAGTACTTTCAGAGCCATTGTCATTATTGGTGGTTTCTCTCACGCTTGTTAACAATTTACATCATTGACTGGTAATCAAGTGGTTTCTACCATGTTCGACTTCGACACATTCAATCGCATGGATAGAATCATACTGTTTCGGGATGTAGAAATGAAGACCCTGGATCTAGTTTCACCATCCAGGTTGCGAGGAATTTTGTATTCATTATATTATGGACTATTCATAAACAGATGGCTGCGTCCATACTGTGTCCACATGTGTCTGTACTTATGATGTGTTACGAGATCATTCCTATATCAGAGTAGTAGTTAGTCTTCTAGTCAGTTTTCAGTCTCTTAGTCAGTTTTTATCTGAGTATGGGAATGCCTACCTCAGTGATGATATGATCTCATATATATATTTTGCATTGAATGTTTTTACAGGTTCCAGTCGGGATCTCCGCAAGATGATACTCGAAATGATAAAGCACTTCACTCTTCCTATATGATAAATGAAATATCCTCATATACTACAGACTTCGCACTTTAGGGGGCAATCTGTTACACAAAAATATCGCCACCTTGATTATTTGCAGTCGGTGTAGGCCTATCATCACCTATACCAGCTTCCTAAGCAAGTCTTAAACCTCAGCTCTTCTAAACAAGCTTGAAAAATGAGAGAAAGACATCAAAAAGGAAATGTAACTCTGGTTCCGCACTTTCTCTTACTTTTGCCTGCGGGCCCGCACCTTTTCTTCAAGTTATCTGCATACTTATACGGTCTGTATGTAAAGGGGAGGGTGCGTACCCCTGTAAAAGTCAAAAGGCACAATTTTTATCTTAAAAAAACTCACTTTGGGTTAATTCTAGATGATTCTAGAAGGAATTTTGACGTGGATTGTTCGCTCCAAAGTGGTTCATGCATCCCAAAAGAGAAGGAGCTAATCCCTTTGAAGGAGGATTCTATCCCTTGAAGGAGGACTCTATCCCTTTGAACGAGGAGCTGGTAACTGATCTCCATTGCACTATAAATTGAGGCATTGGGTCAGTGGCCAGGGAGGTTAGAAGCTGAACTTTTGAGGGTAAATGCTAGTGAAATCAAGACTTCCTATTTGAGCTTAAGAGGAGAGATCACATACCTTTTTGGCCCCATTAGGGAGTGAGTGAGCTTGTCAAAGTAGAGGAGACTTCTTGTTGGACCCTGGAAGGAGCTTGTACAACCTCAAGGCAAAGGTTGTAAGGTTCTTTCCTTTTGAATTAATACAATCAAGCTCATTTTTCTCAACAAGTATCTTATGCTATTTGTTTCATGGACTCCGTGACTTTCATGTTAAATATGTTTTATAATATTGGATATTCAGGTGCTATTTAATCATTTTCCTTGTTAGTGCTTGTAGGTTTGCGATGAAGAAACTTACTTGGATCAAAGGAGCGAAGGCATCTCCAAACTTGCGTTGGACATGAGGTAGGCCCTTAAACACATTTGTTTGCCATTATTTATAAAGCGCATTTAGAGAAAGATAGTTTATGGTTGGTTTGTTTGTCATTAGGTCTTCATTAGATTCTAGGAAGGTCTGTCATGTCCGCAAGATAGACTAATTCCACGTGACACTCACCTTGCTATACAACACTATGTCTTCCTGCAACTCAATAAGATATTCAGGTAGTAGGTCATCAACAGAAGGTAATTGACTCTACTCTTCAGGGTCCTCAATCATTAAAGGTTCGAACAACCTCAAGCAATCTGCGTTTACAACTGAGTAGATGTGGATGTAAGCTGGTAGATCAAGGCGAAAAGCATTCTCACCAATCTTCTCAAGTATCCTGAAGGGTCCATACCTGATAGGTTTTACCTTTTAACCTTCACCTTGCATTCTGTCCTTGCTGATATATAGCAGACTTGGTCTCCAACTATGCTCCATCAGATGCTTATCATGCCTAGCCTTGTACTTGGCCTGGCTCTTTTCTAGTTGTTCCTGTACTACCTGGTGGATCTCCTGGATCTGTTCAATGAACCTACTTGCCTTGTCCACATCACTATTTCCATCAACCATGGTATCTTTACCAAAGACAAAATCCAAAGGAGACCTTGGTATGAAACCAAAACAGGTCTCAAAAGGAGATCTCTATGTAGAAGAGTGTTTGGCTCTATTGTAAGCATGCTGCACATAGCACAAGTGCTCATCCCAAAGCTTAGGATGTTTGCTACAATATCCTCTCAGTAACTGGATCACTGTCCTATTAACTACTTCTGTCTGGCCATCTGTTTATGGATGAAAAGTTGTGCTTTTCTTCAACTTGGTGTCAATTAGTTCCCACAGACTGGACCAAAAATTTCCCACAAATCGGGTGTCTCGATCAGATATAATAGAAGTGGGTAATCAAAATGAAACCATACATGTTCAAAGAATAGCTTTGTAGTTTTTTCAGCTGTAATTTGTTTACTACAAGGTATTAAAATACACATTTTGTTGAACCTATCCACAACAACATACAGATAATCATGACCTTTCCTAGATTTAGGCAGTCCTCCAACAAAATCCATGGAAATTCTTTCCCAAGGGTGAGAAGGAACTGGAAAGGGAGTGTACAAGCCTAGTTTTCTATTGTTGGGCTTGCTTTTAGCACACATATCACACCCTTTGCAGCTGTGCAACCATTTTACTTACCCCAAAGTGACCTGATATCAGAGAAGTGTGTGCTTCCCTAATTATCTTTGCTCTCTCAGTTTGTGGAATGAGAGTTTCCCACAATGATATAAGATTCGGTCCTTCACATGATAGTCTAATTCTTCTACTCTTTTTCCTTGACTCAAAGTTGCATATACATCTTTAAAGTCCATATCCTGAGCATATCATTCTACGTAGTTTTCATGCAGCACAAAGTTATGCTTAAGTATGGTAGATGCATTTATAATGGGTCTAGATAACATGTCTACAACCTTGTTATGTATGTCCTTTTTATATCTGATGACTAAATGAAACTGTTGTAGAAATCCCATCCATCTGTAATGTCTTGATTGATACAATTTAGTTTGGGAGTGTAGATATTGAAATGGTTGATGATCAGTATGTATTACTGTTTCTTTTCCCATTAAATAATGTTTCCAATTTTTCACACTCTGAACTAATGCATACAATTCTTTATCATATGTAGGATAGTTAACTACTGCATGATTAAAAGTCTCAAAATGATAACATGTGGGTGTACCGTGCTGTGTCAAAACTGCTCCCATGGCATAGTCACTGGCATCAGTTTGGATCTCAAATGGTCTTTGTAGAACTGGTAGTGCTAGTACAGGTGTTGTACTAATATTTTCTTTCAAGGTGTTGAAGGCTTTCTGCTGTTTGCCTCCCCACTGAAACACCTTGTTCAATCTTTTCAAAGCATGTAAGGGCACTGCAATTGAGGAAAAATTTGAAATGAACTTCCTCCAATATTGTGCTGCTGCTAAGAAGCTTCTCACTTCTGTATCAGCCTTGGGTTTAGGCCAGTTTATGATGACTACCACTTTAGAGGGATCTATTTTCAATTCACCTCCCCCTACTATATGACCCAAATAATTTAGAGAGGTTTTTCCAAATTCACATTTGGAGAGTTTAACATAATGTTTTTCTCTTTTCAAAACATCTAATGTCTGCTTAACATGCTTTAAATGTTCTTCCCACATTTTACTAAAAATCAGAATGTCATTCAGATACATAATAACAAAATCATCAAGAAAAGGTTTGATTACATCATTCATTAATCTCATGAAAGTACCATGGGCATTGGTCAAACCAAAAGGCATAACCAACCATTCATACAATCCTTGCTTTGCTTTGAAAGTAGTCTTCCATGCATCTTGCTCTGCAACTCTAACCTGATGGTATCCACTGTGCAGATCTAGCTTGGTGAAATACACAGCTTCCTTCAATTAATCTAAAAGATCATCGATGCGAGGAAGGGGATAATGATTTTTTATTGTTATCTTATTCAGTGCTTGGTAATCAATGCACATTCTCCATGAGCCATCTTTGTTTCTCACCAAAACGATTGGTAACCCACATGGTGATGTGCTAGGCCTGATGAACCCTTTCTCCAGCAACTCCTGCACCTGCTTCTTGATTTCAGTATTCTCTAAAGCTGACGACCTTTTATACCTATGGCTGCAATGATTGTTTCATCTCCCGAGTTTGACCCCAAATCTTTCTGAATAGTTGCAACAATCTTCTTCTTCTTGCCCTCGGACTTCTGAGGTCTTAGCTCTAGATGCAGAATCCAACAATGCTCATCATCATGCCCCTCCTTTTTACAGTGAGTGCATGAAGCTTTGCCTTTTTGTGCAATGTTAGCCTTTCTTGCTTTCCACTTCTACTTTCTTTTCTCCTTTCTCTTGCTTACAGTAGGTTGGGATGGTCCCCCAACATCTGGATTTCCATTCTTCCTATAGCTTCTAGATGAGTAGCTTGTACAGATACCTCATCTATACTAGTGGGATTAAACATGAGGATGGTATGCCTCATGTAGCCATGTAGACCACCAATGTACTTCAAAAGAGTTTCTGGTGAGTCTAATGAGATGCCCAACATCAATGCTCTCTTTCTGAATTCTTGCGTATACCCGTGTACACTTTTCCCTTTCAACTACCGAAGAGTTTTCCACCCCATCATGGCTTGTTGCATGTAGGCCAATGGATAGAACTAATTTTTGATTGTAGAAACAAATTCACTCCAGACAAAGATGGTCTTACCATGCTTCCTCATATCATCTTGGATTCTACCTTCCCACCAAACCAGGGTAGTGCCTCCTAGCCGTAGGCTTGCCAGCTGAATATTACTCCTATCTAAGTCTATGTTTTGTATCCTTCGATCGAAGGTCAATGATGCAACCTATCGTTGAAGGCGAGAAACCTGCCATTGAGGCATGCAAATCCCAAGGTACTGCCAATTTCTAGATCATCTTTCTAGATAGAGAGTTGAAGTCGATAGAAAGTGATCCGTCATAGGCAAGCCTCTGACACGAAATCATAGATCAAGTTTGAAGAAATTTAGTTGCAAGGACTGACTTAGGGATGGTCATGATGGATGACAGATATTTTTGCAGATGAATGGCTTATTCGCACTGACCTCTTGAACACATAACGACACAGCAGATGGTTTGGTGACAATTGACCCAATGTTAATACCCAGAAACTGGCTGAAGACTTTCAATGTGGTTCGATCAATTGTTAGGCAAAGGATTTCCCAACCCAGGTGAATGAAAGTGTTGTGTTCAAGAGTGGTTAGAAAGTATGACAAACAGGCTCATTTTTCTCTCTTTTCCCCCACCATTTCTAGCAAGTACCTCTTTCTTTTTTACAAGCTTGAGGAGGATAACATATGCTTGATTATAAGCTCATCCTTCGGATGAGTCCAACTTAGTTTAAATTCGAACCCTAAGAAGGAGTGGTCCATTCCCGTTTGTAATTGAACAGGTCCTTTACTGTCGAAATTTAACGAGTCCAGTATAGGAGAAACTTGGCATTTTTCATTTTTAGAGAGTCTGAAAAAACTTAAGAAGACTCCAGGGTTTACTTTTTCATAAATTTGTGTCGCCCAAGCCCAAAAAAGTATAAAATAATGCTTGAGAGAACCACTTTATCTTTTACGACCAAGGAGTACTTTTCGTAATTAGTGCCTCTGATTCGAAAAATTAAAAAAGTGATCAACGACACGTCGTTTTATGACCAATATCGAATTTGAAACGATAAAAACCTGACAATATTTTTGTGTTTTTACGGTCACAAAAGTGCTGTAAGAGGACCGTCTTTTTAGTTCCGTTTTAACGAGCTTAAAAATAAAAACTCGGCAATCTTTCATGTTTTAGGAGTCAGAAAAGAGCTTAAAGGTGACTCTAATGTTTTTTTGTTGAAAATGATCGATTTCGCCTAAAAAATCTGTTATCCTGAACGAAAACTCAAACATTACTCATACCTGTTTAATAATGGGTAAAAATGTCGCAAAAAAACCTTTTTAAAGTGAAAGATAAACAAATTTAGAATTTATTTACCCAAAAAACTTATAAAAAGGACTTTTTACCATTCATTTTTACCATTTGAGATTTGGGTGAGAAAAAAGGGGTTTTGACGAGAAACTTCCCGTGAAGATTGTGGAAAATCCATCCATCGTAATCAAACGTCGTCTCCTCTACGTAATCCACATCATCCTACTCTTCATTTTTGTCTGTTTGAAATCGCTTTTTAGGGTTTAATTTTTGTTTTTAGAAGGTTTTTAGGTTTCAAAACCCGTGCGCGGGGGTCCGTAGGTTTACCACAGGGGACCTGCGTATGCCGAATGTTTTGCAATGGGTAAAAAGTCCGGGGTACGCACCTGCCGTGAAGGCAAGGTGTGGACCCCACGCACTGTGCCTAATAAGGGGGTGCATACTCCGCGCATTGGTTTGTAAAAACCTAACTAACTCAAAAATTACCCAAGGAAACCAATTTATGCATTCTAATTCGCCTTTTTTACTTGAATGTAGGATAAACATCATGCTTGATTAGCGAGAACGGGAGCACGAGGATGTGGACCTCACGGCGATGAATCATCAACCTTCGATCGAAGCATTGAAGCCATGTGGCTTGTACAAATTCTGGGCCATACCTGGCATGAGGGCCCAGGTGGACTTTCTACAGTGGCTGGCTGATAGATGGAGTATACAGGACCAATGCTTCTTTAATTGTGGGCACCAACTCGAAATCGAGCTGGACAATATATACTTTTTGACTGGTTTGCCCAGGAGGGGTGAACACTTGACTCTATTTGCGCCCAGGGTAGGTGGCTAGTCTGTCGAGAGCCTCCGACTAGAGTTCTGCAATGTCCGGAACCAGGACAAACGGATAGATATCAAAACCATATCCCTTCCTGAACTCATGGTTATTGCATTTACAATTACCAGACTCTGCGGTAGTGCAGCGCTACACATTGCCACCGGATCCCAGATGCGGATGGCAGTCGATTGGTTTCGAGGCACCAACTCGTCAAAGGGCGAATAGATAACCCAAGCTGCAGAAGAAATATTCCATGTACTACGACAAGCACCATCAGCGAAACCAATGTATGTTTGGAGAGGCGTCGACATCTGCGACATCAAACATAAAACCAAGATAGGAGGGAATAATGACTAAAAACTCACTCTAAGCTAAGCACACGTTTTAATCTAAAACACACCAACTAGAAGAAAAACTAACCTAACTAAGAAATCTCCACACTCATTTTAAGCATAATACCTCTTCAGGTAAAGACCATTTATGGGCTTACCTAAAGAGGCCCCGTCAAAGTCTACCAATTCATAGGCCCCTTTTGCTAGCTTTCGCTTGAAAACATAGGGACCATGCCACATAGGCACGAATTTTCCAGCGCCTAATTTATCATTTTCCTAATCGTACAATAAGACTAGATCTCCTTCCAAAAAATTTCGAGGGGTCACATTTCGATCATATTGAGCTTTAATACGTTTTGCATGAGATTCAATCGCTAATGCAGCATCGCGACGATTCTCATCTAGTTGAGGCAAGTATAAAAAACGTCTTTCCTCTTCAGAAGTGGCTGGAAGTAACTTGATGACCATTCGCAATGACGGGATTTCGCACTCAATAGGTAACATAGCTTCCAAACCATAAACTAGTTGGAAAGGAGTGAACCCTGTTCACGTTTTTACTGAGGTTCAATACGCCCAAAGCGCTGAAAGTAGCATGTTGTGCCAATATGACCGATGAATCCCAATGATTTGTTGGATCATGATGACTAGAACTTTATTGATGGCTTCAACGAGGCTGTTAGCTTGTGTATAATAAGGAGTTGAACTGTCGTGACGCAAGCGAAGCTTGCCTGTAAGCTCAGTCATCATAACATTTCGAAAATGACACCCATGATCAGTGATAATCGCTTGTGGAACACCAAACCTAGAAATTATATGATTGAATATGGAAATTGCAGCTGTTTTGCCGTCTGCCTCAAATGTAGGCATCGCCTCGGCCCACTTGGTAAAATAATCTACCGCAAGGATAATATACGCATGCCCCCCGGCCGAGTGACGGTTACATGTAATAAAATCGATACCCCATTTGGAAAAAGGACCAACAACAATTATAGGGTGAAGAGGAGCAGGTGGAGCGCGCATCTTTCGATCAAACATTTGGCAGTTGTGGCATGTTCGGACCGCAATAATACAATCTTTAAACATAGATGGCCAAAAATAGCCAGCGCGCAATATATTTTGGGTTGTGGCATACCCAGACATATGACTGCCACATGCTCCAAAGTGACAGTCATTTAGGACCCTTTCATCTTCCTCATGGGTCAAACAACGTCGAAAATAGAGTTATCCCCACAACGATAAAGAGTATCTCCAATAATTTTGAATTGTTGGGACTGGAATCGAATTTTTCGACATTCCGATCATGAAATATCTGGCCGAAAGGATTAGGTTTGGAGATAAACAATGATATCTCTGTACCATGGATCTAAAGTGCTGATTAGAAACAAGGATTCGTCTGCAATGGGCTCCTTCGCCATAGTTTCCGTGTCAGAACGGGGGAAGTCACACATTAATTCCGCAAAAACGAAGGATTTCTTTGACTTAGACTTTTCAAACTCCAAGTCGAACTCCTACAGGATGACAATCCATTTGGAGTAATTGCCCCCCAGCAATTGCTTGGTCAAAATATAGATCATAGGGTTGCAATAAGAAATAACTGTAGTCTTACGTATTAAAATGTAATGACGAAAACGTTGGACAGCTTGAACAGCTACCAATGCCAATTTCTCCACATGTGAGTATTTTAGCTCAGTTGGATTTAGCGTACGACTAAGGTAATATATCACATGTTCAGTACCGAATTCATCTTCCTGAACTAACACCATCCCGATGGTGGAATGGGAGGCGGCGAGATACAAGAAGTAATCCTGGCAGTAGTTGGGAGGATGCAACCACGGTGCATGGGTCAATGCGTGTTTTAGCGCATCAAAATATTTTTCAGCTATGTCATCCCAAAAGAATGAAGTATTCAACTTCAAAAACCGGGTAAAACCCTTTGTCATCTCGGCGTAGTTAGGGATGAATCAACGTAAAAAGTTTGCTTTCCCTTGCAAACTTTGGAGTTGGTGAAGACTCGAAGGAGGAGGAAATTTGATAATGGCTTCAACCTTCGAGGGATCGATGCAAATTCTGACTTTTGAAACAACAAACCCCAGTAACCGACCCGTTTCAATACAGAAAATACACTTGTGGGGGTTCAACCTAATCCAATAATTCCTACACCTCATAAAGATTTCTCTTAAATGAACGAGATGATCAGCTCGATGTAATGAATGAGCAGGCAAGTCATCGAGATAGGGTTGCACAATGTGCTTGATATCATGAAAAGCATAAGACATGGCCCGTTGAAAAGTTTCCCTGACGTTCTTGAGCCCAAAAGGTAATTTGCATAAGAAAATGTCCCCAATTGACAAATGAATGCTGTTTTTGGTTGATCAGTAGGTAGAATATTGATTTGATTGTATCCGGAAAAACCATCCATGAAGGATAAAATTTCGTTGCCAGCACAATCATCAATGATTTGATCGATATAGGGAGTGGGGTAATTGTCCTCTGGATAGGCTCGATTAATGTCCTTATAGTGGATACATATTCTTATTGTCCCTTGCTTTTTGTTAACAGGAACAATATTCGATACCCAATCTGTTAATGCGATCGGATAAATGAAACCTGCTTTCAGTAATTTTTCAACTTCTGCTTTAATCACAGCAGCTTTTCTTGGATGAATCTAACGCAAACGTTGCTGGACGGGTTTAGCATCCGGGTAAGTTTTGATTTCATGAACTACAATTGCGGGGTCAATTCCTGGTGTTTCCTCATATGACCAGGAAAACACGTTACATAATTCTTGAAATAGGGCCTTATATGTTTGAATTTCATCTTCCGTACACGAGGCACCTATATGAACATTTTCAATAATTCCAGGCTGAACTGAAATGTCAAGGGGAAAAGTGTAAGGACTTTGGACACCACATATCTCCACACTGGTATGATATTGTCCACTTTGGGCCTAAGCCCTCATGGATTTGCTTTTGGACTTACCCCAAAAGGCCTCATACCAATGGAGATATTTTTCCATCGTTATATACCCATGATCCTCCCCACTTCTACTCAATGTGGGACTTTAGTCGTATATCCAACAAAACGTTCGAGAAATATTTCCCAAGTTTATCTCGGAATCGGGATGTTTCATTGGATTCTGACCGTCCTTGACATATTCAGTCGTAAGAATTGATGAAAATTCATTTTCAAAACTATCGTCCTCGGGTAAAAACGAAGATCTGCGATGAAGATCTTCCCATGGTAACTCATCGACGCATAGGATTTCATGAATTTTCTCATCAGTTTGAACAAGTTCAGAAAACGTTATTAAATCCTAGTTT
Source organism: Pinus taeda (assembly GCA_000404065.3). Taxonomy (NCBI): domain Eukaryota; kingdom Viridiplantae; phylum Streptophyta; class Pinopsida; order Pinales; family Pinaceae; genus Pinus; species Pinus taeda. The sequence continues at coordinate 129,346 of APFE030911210.1, read as the reverse complement.
GATGTTGAAAGTGATTCCTCATGGACCACATTCATTAGGTCGATTTGGGTTGATGTTGTGTTGGAAAACGACTGCACGGTCTGACACACAAGTTCATACAGACTCAAAGGCATAAAAGTACCAAATGGGTCGATCTCAGATTCAGAAAGTATGATCCAAGGATCATCATTAACAATGGTATATGATGAAATCATATGAATGATTGCAGTAGAAGATGATGCATTGATAGGAGGAAAAGGAAAAGTGCCCAGTAAACTAGAATCTTTAACTAGTCCTACTCCAACATCCTTATATGGGATCGTTGCTTTACCAACATGCTGAATGCTCTCAGCAGAGGCTGGGTCGGATGAAAACTAAGACTGCTGGTCTAAGGTTATGATATTTCCATTATGAGGGAACTTTATAAGCCGAAAGACTGATGAAATGATAGCTGTCATAGCATAAGACCAACTACGACGCAAAAGAAGGTTGTAATCTAAAGGGGCATCAACCATCTCCACATCTAGATTAACGGTTTTACCTTCAACCCCTATAGGTAGATCCTGTAGAATGCCAAAAGGATGAAACCCATGGCCATCAAAGGCCTTTAGAATCATCGAGAACTGATTTAGTAAAGAAGAACCAAGAGATCTCCAACATTGTATCGACATAATACACGTGGAAGCTCTCTCATCAATCATAGTCCTATGAACAGGTCTATTTTTGACTATCACTGAAATTTGGACAGCCAACTAATGAGGTAAGCGTGGTGCACTATTTTCTAGATCGAATATTATAAGGTTCGAGTCCTGAACGTCGACAGCTCCTATAGCCGACAAAAGTAATTTTCGTTTTGCTGGACATGATTGCAGCACTTCCAAAGCCAACATTGTTGAGGGTGAAATAGCTAAATCCTCAACAATGTTATAGTTTTGAGCCGCTCTCGCATGTGGATTGAAAGCAGACTTTCGAAGTACACCGTTTGTGGGCGGTTTGATTACTAAGTCTAGATTAGGTTTCTCGATCTGTAGTGGATCGGAACCGGGAGCTGAGGTTGATGGATTCAAATGAGAAGATTTTGCTTCTTTACCATCAACAGGACTTTTACTCCCATAATCTTGCGATCGAGTCGCAATCCTAACATGGGACATCATCAATATGGGTTCTTCATTGGCACTGGAGGATGGACCTATCATCTTACTGTCTTGATTTGGAAAAGGATCCTTCAAAATAGTAGGAGTTTGGGAACCTTTGACAATTTTCGCAACCTTTTCACGATGAGGGCAGTCTCTCGTAAAATTTTCTTCATCGCAGATGAGACACGGATAACGAGGTTCACATTTTTCATCAGTTGATTCTGCTTTTTCGGGTTTCTCTTTTGAATTCTTATCTATTTTATTCTTCTTCTTCCCTTTCTTCTTACCACCGGCTTTTGATTTAGTTGTAGATGACTCTACAACATGAATATCGGCGGAAAGTTTGGCGGAAGAATCTCCTGTCGGGAAATCTGGCAAGGTTATGATAGGAGAAGAATTCTTGGAAGAATTCTTCTTACTTTTGGTATTAACCGTCCCAATCATACCATCAGTGGCATGAGACCCTGAAGGAGCAGCAGCGATTTGATTTTTTTTGGGTAGATCGGGGATTTTCTCGTGTAACGTACCCAACTGAGAATAAGCTAAGTCAAGGTACTGTACTTGGGCAATTACTTGCTCCTCAGTAACGACTCTGGCCTAAGCTACATCCTCAGTGATCTTGGGCAGTAAAGATTTTACAAACCATTCAGCTAAGATCTGATCCGGCATAAAAACTTTCACTAAACGTCGTCGACGTCTCCATTCATGAATATGATCTGAAGTGTAAGTGGATGTTGACTGCTTTAATGAAGTTAATAATTCCGTGCCATTGTCATATCCGACTGGCAACTGAAAATGAGTTAAAAACGAAGTAGCTAACTGACTAAAGTTATAAAAGTGGCTCGCAGTAACTTGATGTACCAGTTGGCCGCAAGACCAATTAGAGTGCGATGGAAAAGTCATAAACAAATGGAATCATCTGAAATGGAATTAGACGCACACCAGAGGTGATAAGTCATCACATGGTTTGACGGGTCCTCTCCCAGCTTACCTTCGAACTTAGGAATATCACTTGGAAACTTATGCGGCATTGGCGGCCAATACTGAAGATAGTTAATTGGATCGTTCGTAAGGCGCGTCAAGTCAGGCAAGTCCAAAGTTGCGATAAACGGTAACTGATGATTAGGATCCCTAAAACTCTCGGTCTGAAGACCAGCCCCAAGAGGAGGATATCTAGGATAACTAGGAATTGGAATTGCATTTGGGATATTCTGTCCTCCTGGAAAACCAGGATTAACCGGACCATACTGGGGTTGCCGAGGTTGTTGATATGTATACCCAGGGTACAGTTGATACTAATAGGTTGGTTTCTGTTGGTTGCTCGAATTGTTATTGATTAACAGTTGAGCACCAGATTAATTTGTCAACCCGGGAAAGTCTTTTTATCTCAAAAGGTGACCCCGTCCTGTATGTACTTTAAGTTCAAAAGCATTAAAAGCTGTAGTAAAACAAATCTAATTCCTATCAAACGCTCTCTGTGTTACAGCAGTCTTAAACTTTTGCAGAAATGAAATGAAATTAAGTAGAGATAACAAATCTGTGGAAAAATGATGGTTGTTTGGAACAGAGGACCAGGACCCTGTCCTCAAAATAAGGACGCCCAACACTTGCCTCTCTGACAGTCGCCAATACACACCAAAATCCTATTCACTAGTGACACACTTCTCACAGCGCCAATCGATTAAAGGAACAACGTATCAGCAAAAGAAAAATACTAGAAGCAAGGCTAACACATACAGAATTAACACACACTTAACAGGAAAAGAATGGGGTGAATCTTGTGAAGAAGGTGGGCCCTGTCCCTCTCACAAGATTCCCCTGCACAGAATTACTAAATTAAAATGCACACAAACAAACTTTATTCATCTGCAAGAGTTCAATTACAATAGAAGTTCCGACCTTCAGCATTACAATGATTCAATATCATGCGCTAGCTTTCCAACTGTAGATGTCTCCTCTTTATAGAGGAGACATCTATTACAATAGATTGTTCTACAGTTTAATTTTGCTGTACAAAAATAGGAAATCGGTTCCTGTTACATCATACTGTTACAACCATATATTATCTTTGTCATTCTTGGTTAATCGATTCTTTCCGTTATTGCAAAACGGATGATCTTCATCTATCTCCTCGGATTCCTCATGCTATCTTCGGTTACTCTGCTATTGTTGCTGATTCGGTGCATCTTAATCGTCCTTAAAATACTTTGTGCTTTTCCTGATGTTCCCGTGTCTGTGGCTGGGTTGACTTGATCCTGCTTTATCATCATCGGCCGAGTATAGTCTTGCCAGCTTCGGACAGTTGCTGTTGTGAATTAAGACATTTCCTACTTTAGTGAGTTGCTGCTTCTGGTGTTGCAGGAACTACACAGTTTCTATTCCTGGTGTTGTAGCAACTGTGACTCCTGATTCTGTGGACTTTGAAAAATTCCAATCAACTATCAGTGAATTAGGTAATTAATTGTAAGGATAACATGAATATGTGTTGAATAATTAATCATATAGCAAATGAGGAGAGTTACTTCATACCTTCGGATAATGAGTTCAAGAATGATATCAAGGGTTTCAATTCATAGGTAAAAAAGAGTAATATCATAGCAAAATGTAAGGTCAAAAATAGACAATTCAGAGTCCTAACATCCCCCCCAACTGAAAGGGTTGCATGTCCTCATGCAACGTTTAGTCTAAATCTGAGTCGGGGAACTGGGATGAACAGTGTAAGTTTCTGATAGAGTAGCTTGAGAAGGCTTTATCCGACCTACTTCTGAATCCCTGAACATTCTGTATCTGCTACCATGCTGCTACATCCTCCTTCTTGATTAGTTTATAATGAGCTTTGTATTGCCGACCCGGTAACCATAAGAGAGGGAAATGAAAATGGTAGCCAATCCATTTCTCCGCACAGTTTTCCATACATTTAACATAAAAAAGGTATGCGTGAAATCGCTACCTAGAGATTAAGGGGATTGTAGGGGTGGTATTCCTGTCTTTCTCTGGGGAAATGTTCCCAGAATAACTTATTTGCTTGAACAGCCAGTGCCCCTTTTGGTTTCACATAATGCTGGTCGTCTTGCAAAACCCCTGCCTGTAGCTTCTTTATATGGTCAGCCAATTCTGGATTATTTACATAATTCCGATGTTGTGCAATGAAAGTGGCTGGATTGTGTGGTTCATTTCGAATCCACAGGAGGCAGTTGTTCTCATTATGTTCTGCTGACATGTAGGCATTTTTCCAAGTTAATTGATTAGCTAGGAAAGAGATAAATGCTCTTAATTGAATATCACCAACAACAGGAAGTATATTCATCGATCTACCTTCAGGCATAGCCTCATTGTGAAGATAGAGTTCACAAAGTAGGTTTTGATTGTTATGCGGTGCTTCCTTGAATGTTTCAATAAACTGGTCAGGTGTATTAACTTGGTATGGTCTTCCATCTCTTATTGCTTTTATTTGTAAGAACGCCATGCGTTCTCTCAAAAATACTGCATAGTTAAAAGAGGGCTTTCTTGTAGCCAATACCCTCTGAAGCAGATCAAAAGCACGGGATAGCCTGGCTTTTACCTCCTTATTTTCTTTATGCTGGGCTCTAGACTGTTCCAATGCATCCCAATTTCTATATGCATAACTGAACCAGAGTGACTTCTGTTGTTGGAATGCCTTTCCTTGTGAGAGTTCATATTCTCTTTTACATGTATCCTTTAGCTGCTGAAAGCTAGAGGTCTCCATGTGAGTATTTTTGACAGAAGGAGTTTCAGTTTGTGCAAAGGCATCCTTGAGACAGTGGAGTCCAGTGACTCCAGTCTGTGCAAATGCTTCCTTGACACAATGAATTTCAGTGACTTCAGTTTGTGCAAAGGCTTCCTTGAAGGATCTTTGTTCTACAGTAGTTTGGGTGGGCCGTGGTGGTACCATGTCTTCCTCCATAGATGTTGGAAAGCCTGCTGATTCTTGTGTGACAACATTCTGTTCTTTTTCTGCTCCTGCAACTCCTGTTGGTTCTTGTGTGACAGTAGGCTCCTGTATTTCTTCTTTTACAGCTTTTGGAAAACCTGCTGGTTCTTGTGTAACAGTGGGTTTTGCTTCTTCTATTCCTACAACTCCTGCTGGTTCTTGTGTGGAAGTAGGTTGTTGCATTTCTTCTGTTGCTTTCCCTGCTGGTTCTTGTGTAACAGCAGGTTGTTCAGCCTTGATTACAACATCAGGTTTTTCTGGAGCAGCAGGGGGTGGCGGATTAGCTTCATTCATTAGGACCTGTACTACCTTATATCCTGCTTGAGTGCATAATTCTCCACATTCACTGCACATGTACTCATTATACTGGCTCTTTTCTGTTACCGTTGCTACCCATGCTAGGAAGTGGAGATTATATTCATTCTGGTAGGCTTCCTTGACCATTATTATCTCCTGTTGATAATCTTTAATCTGAGATTTTAAATGCTCAATTTCTTCCTGCAGGGAGGCTATGGTAAGCGGGGCTTACATGTCTACAGGCTCTGGTGGACGAGAGGATTGTTGTTCCGTGTTTATTTGGGCATTTGCATCCCCAACAGGTGGTTCTTGTGTATCACCTGTTGGGTCAGTGGCTGTTTCTTGTGTAGCAGCCATTTGCCCCATATCATCTTGGGTGTCTATTTTGGATTTTTCGGTAGTTGGTTCATGTATCAACTGTCTCAGAAAATGCTGTCACAAAGCTGTCAACGCTCTGCATCTCAGCCACAGAGGGTGAGCAAGGGGACTGTTATGGAATAATTGGACTGCGGGGTGTTAGGATAATAGGTGAAGAAGTGGAAATCAAAGGGATGGTAAATTTAACTGCTGGGGTTGACCGTTTTCTCTGCCTCTTTAAGGAGGCAGGGAAATCAACAATTTTTCTTTTTCAGTCACTTTCCTTGGGGCTGGGGAAACTATCGGGACTAGTAGTTTCTTTGATTGAAGCCCTGGTTCTTCTTCTTTTTGGTGAAATTTCAATTTGTTGCTATTTTTTCCTTTTAAGAGAAGCAATGGGAGAATTATCCTCAGAATCATCAGTAGAGATTTGAAGCACAGGAGTAGATGGTTGTGCTTCATTGGGGGATGGGGTGCTCTCCATGGGTGTTTCTACTGTTAATCGCTGAGGAATTTCTTGAGGGATTTGCTCTGGCTGCTGGGGAACTTCCTGAGGTATTTGTTCTGGCTACTGGGGAACTTCCTGAGGTATTTGTTCCAGCTGCTGGGGAACTTCCTAAGGTATTTGTTCCGGCTGTTGGGGAACTTCCTCCTCCTGCTGAGGATCTTCTTCTATTTGCTGGGGAGGGTTAATGATAGGGGGTGGTTGATTTAGAGCAAAGCCTCTATTTATCAAGAGTTGGACTAACCTATGGTGTTTAAGGGAAAGGGCTGGATGCTTCGCTTTTTCAGCATAATGTGACATGTTTTTCAGACAACCCAATAGATAATAGGGCATATTTATGAATTGTCGATGCCTCAAATGATTTAAAAAAATGAAGTCGCGTTGGTAAATTACCTGGTAATGACCTTCGCAAGTTAAGTATTTCCTAACAAACTCCGCGACCTTTGACCATGGTGGAGGCAGTGACTGAAGAACGACCCCTCTGCCTTTAGCTTCTACGTGCTCACCTGGTAGAAAGAAGCCTTGCTGCGCATTCAAAATAAGATGTTTCCTGCTGAACCATCGTATACCATTGGTTGGTAGCCCAGAGACTTGGGCTACATCTTCCTCTGTTACCGGTATACGTACTCCTTGGACTGTCAAAAATCCCTCTCTCAAATTGCATGCAAAGTCCGACACTTGCTGTGTGTTGAAGTCTGGAAGTCTTCTGAAGTAATCTACCCATCCTGCCTGCAGAAAAATTTGATAAACCTCGAGGTAGAGTTCTAGTAACGTTGTCGTGCCAGGTTCATGGGTAATCAAATTTCCTCCCATAGCTACTACTTCAGCAAACACTACACGATACAGAGCCTGGTTTCCGAGTTTGAAACAGAGAAAACCATTACAAATGAGGATATGCCACGGCAGAGTAAATTTTAGATATTACCGCGAGGGATAAGGGTGGCGGCGATTACGTGTTGTGGAATAATTGTGATATTTTGGTAATCCCCCCCAAATCTATGGCTAAATGATTTGATTGGCAGTATAATGATTTCGGCAGTCGTATCACATCTCTGCATTAACTATAAATTAATATTCACACTTACACATGCGTACCTTTACTTTTTACCTTTAATCGCACGCAAAAAGTTTTAAGTTGTCTTTTCTGGCTTAATCATAATTTGAATGGCTTTTAATCATGACCACACAAGCGATCTGATGGGGAGTAGCGGTGACGACGTGTATTTGTTAGAGTACTTGGCTGGTCCTTTGAATGCAGTGAAATATGTCCCATCAGGATGATGATTCGTTAAGTGTTGGGATTGGTGAAAAGTGACGTTTTACCGGAACATAAGCCCATGCGGTAAATGGTGTTACAGCAATGGGGAATGATATTGTATTGACGGAAAGTGTTGTTGCAGCAACGGGGAATGACGGAAAGTGGTGTTGCAGCAACGGGGAATGACGGAAAGTGGTGTTGTAGCAATGGGAAATGACGAAAACTGGTGTTGCAGCAACGGGGAATGATATTACATTAACAACAAATAGTGTTGCAGCAACAGGGAAATGATGTAAAACTTGACTTAAGATCCAAAAAGAATTCCCAAGCTGCAAAGTGATCCTTTTAGGATTTTCATTCTCAGCCATCCTCCAAAAGTAAGATCTGCAAAACAACTAATTGTAACATAGAAGCCCCTTGGCAGGGATTATTAGTTCAGAAATCTAATCTAAGAATAAATAAATGAATAGAAATTTAAGTGCCTTGAGGGGAGGTAAATTCCCCCAGAAAAACATAGTGTAGTTCTGCCATGCAGGTGGCTTTGAAATCCTCCTTAGAAACAGGCCGTTGATACGGATGGAATCGATATCCATTCACTAATAATGGTGTCCTATTATCATCAATCGTTAATAGTCTGATTGTTCTGTTTGGAAATACAACATCTATTTCATAAGGTCCTCTCCACCTTGTTCTCAATTTACCTTGGAAATTCTCGAAACGGGAGTCATACAGTAAAGCCTAGTTACCTTTCTGGAACAGCTTCTGCTTAATAGTTCTGTCATGCCATCTGGTTCTTTGTTGCTGAATCATGGTTGTCTGGTGGATGGCATCCAATCATTTCTCGTCTAGCTCTTGCAGCTACTGCAACGTGGCTGTCTGTGCATCAGTCAAATCAAGGTTAACAGCTAAAGTAGTTCTCAAAGTTTTGATTTCAAACTCCAAAGGGAAAACAACATTTTTACCAAAAACTTACTCATAGGGTGAAAAGCCTGTGGTGTTTTTCCAAGTGGTTCTATAAGCCCAAAGTGCTTCAGGCAGCTTTTGAAACCAGTCCCTCCTGTTTTCCTTTATTGTTTTTGTCATAATAGCTTCTATGACTTTTTTTGTGCTTTCCACATGCCCATTTGACTGGGGGTGATAAGGTGTGGTCATTCTATGCTTAATATGGTATTTCTGCAATGTGTCTTTGAAGCCATGGGAATTAAAAGGAGGTCCTCCATCAGTGACTAGCTCCCTAGGCAACCCATACCTAACGAAGATTTCTTCAAATAAAAATGTTAATACTGATTCCTCATTATCTTTGATAAGTGCCTTGGCCTCTACCCACTTAGTCACGTAATCTGTACATACTAGTATGTAAACTCTTTGATTAGATGGAGGGTTAATGGGACCTATAAAATCTATTGCCCATCTTTCAAATGGTTCAAGAATTACCTGGGGATTGAGTGGCATTTCATCCTTGTGGTTAGGCTGGCCCATTCTTTGGCAACTATCATAGGCCCTAACATATTTCTTTGCATCTTTGAAGATTGACGGCCAGTAATATCCCATCCTAAGGACTTTGTTTGCTGTTCTTTTATCTGCGAAATGTCCTCCACAAGGTCCATCATGGCAAGCTTTTAGAACATCATAAATCTGATCTTCACCAATGCATCTCCGGATCTCCTGATTGAGTCCTGTGTGAAACAGACATCCGCTTATCCAGCTGTACCTAGCGCTCTGCTGAATAATTTTCCTTTTTTCTCTGTGCGATAAGTGTGATGGTAATTTTCCTGCAACTAAGTAGTTAGAAATATCTACGTACCAAGGTGAGTGAGAAGATATTGCAAATAAATACTCATCCGGAAAAGAATCATCTACTGGAATATTTTCATTATTTTCAACCGAGAAAGAAAGTCAACAACTACATTTTCTTTTCCTGGTTTGTCTACAATTGTGATATCAAATTCCTGTAATAACTGTAATAACAGTAACCATCTAGTGACTCGAGCATTTATAATTGATTTATTCATTAAGTATTTAATGGCCGAGTGATTGGTATGCACAAAATTAGTATAACCAGTGATGTAATGCCTAAATTTGTTGATAGCATAAATAACTTCTAGAAATTCTTTCTCAGTGACCATGTAATTAGGTTCTGTGGGAGTCATGTTTTTACTAATGAAATAAATGGCATAGGGGAGACCATTTTCTTCCCATCCCAGGACAGCTCCAATGGCAGTGTCTGAGGCATCACAGGATATGTGAAAGGGGAGTGCCCAATCTGGTCCTCTCAAAATGGGAGCTATGGACAATTGATGTTTAAGCTGATCAAATGATTTTTCACAGTCATTAGTCCACTTAAATTCAACGTTTTTCGTTAATAACACAAACAGAGGGGAAGCTATCTTAGAAAAATCTTTGAAAAGTCTTCTGTAGTTCCCTGCATGTCCTAAGAAACTGCTTACTTCTTTCTGGGTTTTGGGAATATGGAGGGTCAAAATTACCTGTATTTTTGCAGGATCAACTTGAATTCCTAATAATGAAACAAAGTGGCCTAATACAATGCCTTCATTCATCATCATATGGAATTTCTTAGTACTTAAGGCAAGATGTGCTTCAATACACCGCTTAAGTACTTTTTCAAGATTCTGCAGAGCATCTTCAAAGGTTGTTCCATAAGGAGTAAAGTCGTCAATAAAAATTTCTAAGGAATCATTTATCATATCAGAAAAGATCCCTATGACCGCTCTCTGAAATGTTGTTGGGGCATTACATAGCCCAAATGGGAGAACCCTGTAAGTAAAGGTCCCCCAAGGGCTAGTAAAAGTGGTTTTATCGTGGTCCTGGGGTGTAATCCTTATCTGATTATATTCGCTAAATCCATCCAAAAAGGAAAAGAACTTATTACCAGCTAAGTTATCTAATACCTGATCAATGAATGGTAAAGGGAAATTTTCCTTCTGGGTGACCTTATTTAGGGATCTATAGTCTACACATACTCGCCATTTCCCATTTTTCTTGGGTACTATTACTAGCGCAGAAACCCATTCACTATCGGATATGGGATATATAAATCCTGCATTTAACAATTTTTGAAGCTCTTCTTTTACTATTTCCCTTAGATTGGGGTTCATTCTTCTTTGGGGTTGACAAACTGGCCGGGATCCTTCTTTAATATAAATACGGTGAGTGCACACTTCAGGAGAAATCCCTTTCATGTCTGTATAATCCCAAGCGAATGCCTCTTTATTTTCTTTAAGTAGTTTCATTAACTGTTGTTTTTTATCATCTGTTAGGGTAGGATTTATATTTAATGTTTTACCTGGTTCAATTTCTATTGTTATACTTTTGGAAGGACTGCCAGCTAATATCTGAGATAAATTTTCAGTTTTAAGGTTGTTCTGGGATTCTGATTCTAGGATTATAGTGAGGTGATTATGTATTTATGAGCTAACTGAAGAAGGTTCAGAAATAAAGTTGATGATTAATTCATCTTCGGTTGAGTCTTTAAGAGTTAAATCTTGTCCGACAGTTAAAATAGGTTGGGTTTCCTCATCCTCATAATCTACCCATATTGAATTATCGTTATTAATCATGGGTGTGGCATGAGGATAAAGAGTCAGCTGCTTGGTTTCCTGCCCATTGGATATTGTCATTGATCCAGACCTACAGCTGATGAAAGCATCTTCTGTAGCCAGCCAAGGTCTTCCTAGAATTAATGGATGACCGCCCAACTTTGTTTTAGTTTGTAACACCACAAAGTCAGCTGGGTAATTCCAAGATTCTACAGAAATTACCAGATCTTCGATGCCTCCTTCAGGTTTAATTGTAGAGTGGTCAGCCATCTCTAAAATGGTTGGAGTTTCCCTAATTAAGTGTTTCAACTGCAGTAATTGTGTTGTTTCAAGTGTCATGATATTTATTGTTGCACCTAGATCTACTAGAACTTTAGAGACAAAGGTTTTTCTGACCTGAACTATTACTGTAGGGTGACCAGGGTCACCATATTTCACATGGGGGTCTTTTTCTGTCATCAAAGCAGTCAGTTCTCCCATCACATGAACTGTGAGGGGTTCCTTGGCTTTTCTTCCAGGCTTCTAAACACAAATATCCCTAACAGTTCTGGCGTAGATAGGGACATCTCTTAGTGCTTACAATAATGGGATTTTGACATATAAATTCTGCAGTTCTCCTAAAAGGTTAAAAGCTGGTGGCTCAAACGTTTTAGTAAGAGTCAATCTTTCAGGGAAGGGTGGCTCTGTTGTTTCGACAGTCTTGTTAGAAGATGATTCAAGAATTTCAGTATCTTTGTTGGATGACTTTTCCTTTCTAGTTTCTTCTTTTTCAGAGTCAGTAATGTCATCTATGATGGGTTCAACTATCCTCCCGGAGCGTAGATGGATATCATTACATTGCATAGGGGGGACAGGTTGACTTTGAATATCGATTACCTACAAGGCTTTATTATTGTTTGGATTGGGATTAGGTTGCACAGGCAGATGGGGTATCATTGATTGGTTGTTCTGCGGTGCATTAGATGGTAAGGAAAGAGATTGACGGTGTTGAGGAAATGGAATCTGCTAGGCTGCCCAATTTGGATTCCATTGATTGAAATAAGGTTTTTGAAGAGTCTAAGGATTCCACATAGTAGGTCAGTAAAAGGAGGATTTGGTTGCTGCATAGGAAATTGCATCGGATTAAAGGGTGGGTATTGCATTTGATTCATGGTTGGGAAATTTGTTTGAAAAGGAGACTGATTATTCCAACGACTAAATGATGTGTTAGAACTCATACCTTGTCTTTGTGCCCATTGCCTCCTCTGAGTCATTAGGTACACTGCTTCAGCTTCTTCTTCAGTTGATTGCAGTGCTACCTTTATTCCTGGAAAAGAGGGGCATTATTGAGTTTCATGATCCTTTTCACAAATGGTACAAATAGGTACCTTATCCAATGGACATTCCCGCAGTGGATGCTTTCCTCTGCATTTGGAGCAAAAGATAGCCAGGGCAGCTTCTGCTTCTGCCTGTTTCTTTTTAACCTGCAGAGCATCAATTTGTGAAGCAAAAGAGCTTAGCATTTTCAGTTTTGAATTCTTCAAGCAGATTACCTATTTCAGCTCGTGTTGCCCCTCTGCTTGCTGATTTCTGAACTCTTGAATATGTATTGTCCCTGGTTTTTGGTCTACTTGCTGCTCCTCTGGAACACCGCATGCAGAGGTTGATAATCTCATCAAATGGTTCTTTGGAAATATCCCCTTTTCCGAGCATATTTAACATATCTAGGCAGTTGTCTCGTATTCCTTTTAGCAATATTGTCTTCAGAATATCCTTACTCATGGTTGGGTGATCTAATCGCTGCAAATTATATTGCAGTCTCTCTACAGAGTCCTCCAGATTCTCATCCTCTTTCTAAACCATTTTAAACAATTCTTCCTTCCTTTCTCTTGTTCGACAGTAGTCCTGATACTTGCTCAGAAAGTTTTCTTTCATTTGATCCCATGTGGTGATTACATGAGCCCCTAGGCTCATAAACCATCTTAATGCGTGCCCTTTTAGTGTTGCTCGAAACAATTTTAACTTCTGAGAAGGAGTTACATAATCATAACTTCTACACAGTATATCAAATTCAAATAGGAATTCATCGGGATCTTCAGAGGATAACCCATGAAAATTAGGCAATGTTGCAGGTGGAATATTTTTCATAGGGAGTGATCCTCTTAGGAGGTCCCAAATAGGAAATTCCAGGGTGGAAAGTGAGTTTTCCCCCCTTCCTTCTGCTCTGTTATCCTCCATTATTCTTCTCCCTCAGTCACTAGCTCTGCCTTCAGTATCTTCTGATTCTTCAGGTTCCTCTACTGGTTCCTCAATGTCCTCTGGCATTTCTAGCTTCCTTTTAGGCCCTAATACTTCTTCTGTCTGATGATTTGTTTGAGAAGAATACTGAATTTGAGGTCTTCGGGAACTCGTTCTCTAAGATGTCTCAGCTTTTGAAATGACCTCGTTAATGAAAGTCTTTCTTTTGCCTCCTGTGCCCTTACCGCCTGTGAAGTTTGCTTTCTTGCGTCCTCTCATGCACCTGTTATTGTAAAGAAAAATCATTAATTCCTTTAAGAATTTTTAGTCGCCTTCCCCGGAAAAGGTGCCAAAATGTTGGTCGCTCGAATTGTTATTGATTAACAATTGAGCACCACATTAATTTGTCAACCCGGGAAACTCTTTTTATCTCAAAGGTGACCGCGTACTGTATGTACTTTAAGTTCAGAAGCATTAAAAGTTGTAGTAAAACAAATCAAATTCCTATCAAATGCTTACTCTATGTTACATCAGTCTTAAAATTTTGCAGAAGTGAAATGAAATTAAGTAGAAATAACAAATCTGCGGAAAAATGATGGCTGTTTGTAACAGAGGACCAGGACCTTGTCCTCAGAATAAGGACGCCCAACACCTGCCTCTGTGATCAGTTCCCAATACACACCAAAATCCTATTCACCGATGACACACTTCTTACAGTGCCAATCGATTAAAGGAACAACGTATCAACAAAAGAAAAATACCAGAAGCAAGGCTAACACATATAGAATTAACACACAATTAACAGGAAAAGAATGGGGTGAATATTGTGAATAAGGTGGGCCCTGTCCCTCTCACAAGATTCCCCTGCACATAATTACTAAATTAAAATGCTGAGAACAAAACTTTATTCATCTGCCAAGAGTTCAATTACAACAGAAGTTCCGACCTTCAGCATTACAGTGATTCAGTATCACGCGCTAGTTTTCCAACTGTAGATGTCTCCTCTTTATAGAGGAGACATCTATTACAACAGATTGTTCTACAGTTTAATTTTCCTGTACAAAAATAGGAAATCGGTTCCTTTTACATCATACTATTACAACCATATATTATCTTTGTCATTCTTGGTTAATCGATTCTTTCCGTTATTGCAAAACGGGTTATCTTCATCTATCTCCTCGGATTCCTCATGCTATCTTCGGTTACTCTGCTATTGTTGCTGATTCGGTGCATCTTAACCATCCTTAAAATACTTTGTGTGGTTCCTGATGTTCCCGCATCTGTGGCTGGGTTGACTTGATCCTGCTTTATCATCATCGGCCGAGTATAGTCTTGCCATCTTCGGACAATTGCTGTTGCGAATTAAGACATTTCCTACTTTAGTCAGTTGTTGCTTCTGGTGTTGCAACAACTGCACAGTTGTTGTTCCTGGTGTTGCAACAACTGTGCCTCTTAATTCTATGGACTTTGAACAATTCCAATCAACTGTTAGTGACTTAGGTAATTAATTGTAAAGATAACATGAATATCTGTTGAATAATTAATCATGTAGCAAATTAGGAGAGTTACTTCATACCTTGGGATAATGAGTTCAAGAATGATATCAAGGGTTTCAATTCATAGGTAAAAAATAGTAATATCATAGAAAAATGTAAGGTCAAAAATAGACAATTTAGAGTCCTAACAGTTGCTACGTAGCAGGACCGTATTGGTACTGTCCTTGGTACGGTTGTTGATTAAACTGAGGTTGACTGGTGACAACCGTACTTCCTACAGGCATCTGAACCGAAGTGTGGATCGTGGGTCCATACTGAGGTAAAGATGTCTGAGGAGTAGATACAGGGACAATAGAAACTAGAGCTATTGATACTCTAGAAGAAGGTGGGGTAGATGCAACAGATGTTGCAGTAGTTGTAGCAAATGTTTGAGGCGGAGTATGAGGTGTACTAGGCCCAAACTGAGAAACTATAGAAGGTGCAAAAGTTTGAACAATAGACTGGACAGGTTGCTGGGGTGAACCAGAAACCAAGGGTTGTTCAGTTTGAGATGAAAACTGCGCATGCGGTTGCAAGACCTGTTGGGAGTGAAATGGATCCCACACTAAATTTGTTTCGGGGTATGGACCCATAACAGGTTGAGGATATTGAGGACCATAACCGGGTTGAGGGTAGGGTTGATAATATGATTGACCCGAAGGTGGTTGGTAACCTTGAGTTGGGTACTGACCTTGGGGTTGATAACCCTGAGGCACGTACTGATACTAGGGTTGGCCTTGAGGTACATATTGATATTGGGGTTGACCTTGAGGTACATATTGATACTGAGGTTGACATTGAGGTACATATTGATACTAAGGTTGACCTTGAGGTACATATTGAGTCTGGGGTTGACCTTGAGGAATCTACTGTCCCATAGGTATGTATTGTCCTTGAGGTTGCCCCCCAGGCGCAAACTGAGTACCTTGAGGTTGCCCCCCATGCACATATTGGGTACCTTGAGGTTGCCCCCCAAGCACATACTGGGTACCTTGAGGTTACCCCTCAGGTGGTAACTCGCCACCTTGAGGTTGAGGATTGGGAATAGAACCTGACATCATGAGAATATCTTCTACACTCAACAGTTTTGTACCATTATTTCCAGTTAATAACTTTTGTTCAATAGGTTGAGGAGATGCTCCCGAAAAAGTACCAAAAATGGACTGATACCCAGTGGGAACAGAAGGACCGCCGTAAAAAAGTCTTATGGAGATTGAGAAAACATGGATGACTGCTTGGACATATTCAACGGAGGATTGTAACCTCTAGGTCTTGGGTGATAAGAAATACGAGGTGGTGAAAAACTTAGTCCCGGGTTTTCCAAAAAATCCGTCAATGAAATATACGAAGAACTGCTCCTAGGTGGACTGTAAAAGATTGATTCACACTCTCTAAGGTCTAAAATAGGTCAATCTTCTGGAATAGGAATGCCTTCTTCGTTTTCCGAAATAGCAAGTTCTGCAATAGCTATTAGTCCAGAAGGAAGATCTTGGGTAATTATTGCTTCTACCCTAGGTGAACTAGGACCACTAGAAGCTGGAGAAGCAAACCCTGATATTCGAGTAGCAGCAATTTCAGATTCGGGTTCAGATATTTCAGGTTCTTCACCTATATCTCTAGTAGACGCAACACTACCAGTAACTTTTGAAACAGATACAGGTTGTGTACTATAATCTGCTATTAACGCTGAAAAATCAGGATTATATCCCACCAAAGCAGATTCTCCTCTTTCAGGTGACCCACTTCTACTGTCTTTAGGAGTGACCAGGGCCCGTAGCCCTTTAGGCTGGCTTGGTGAAAATCAGGAGGTTGGCCCCGAAGTCTACGGGACTTCCTCGGTAATTCAACCACGGTTAAAAAAATTTAACTACTTCACATGAAAACAAAGTAAAATCTCAATGAAAACCACCTAAAGCCTCTAAAGAACCAAACAAATTGAATCACACACCTAAATAATCTAGTAGATCAATCACACACAAACACTATATTTCTGTACCGAAAACACTAGTTGGTGATGAAATCCAACGTCGCCGAATTCAATACAGAAATAGAGGTTGGAATAGTTACCCCAAAAACCTGCTTAATGAATATACTGGCACAAGTTTCTCCACTTAACGGTCTCGAGTGAAGAGAACCCCCCAGAAAATCCAAGTGAGTCTAGCCGACATCTACTCCAGGTACAGTGGGATCTTCCCGCCACCATCACCTTAGGAAGAATCCTATAGAATATGGTCACTATGGTTACCAATAGAAACAAATATACCTGGGGGAACAGTCTACAATCCGATATGCACGCAAGGGCAGAGTAACAAGCTCAATCCCCTTGAAGGCTCCTTGACATAAACCAAGGTTTACTAGCAAGTGACCCCAGGCTCCTCGACGATGGTTAATCCGAGGTTTAAGGTTTTTAATACATGAATATATGGCATTGTTCCCGATGAGGAAGGATTGATTCCCACACTGGTTCGGACATGTTCTCATGCTTCTCCTTTAAGAGGAGCTTTCCGAGAGCATAGATGCAACAATTGGATTTCTCTCCTACCGCAAGATACAACTACTTGTTTGGTTTACTGTCTTGGAGAGTTAAGTACTCCCTACTCCAAGACACTAGCCTAAGCTATGTTGGTGTAATAGAGCCCTAGAAATAAAACAATTTCTAGATTGATTTTACTTTAAATGTTATTTTTATTGGTTTTTGATTAAGTCAAGAGGTGCGGAGATGAAATCGTGGTGTGAAGGCTCGACTGAAAATCACTAAAAAGATGCACTTAAGATGATTAGACAATCTTTTCTCTTCAATGAACTTCTAGCTAGGAAAGAGTTTGAGAATGCAAATGCGTGTAAACACAAATCTTTCTTAACAAACAAATTAAAAGAAGAGTTTTTTTTCCAATGAACTCAAAACGAGACAACTAGTTATTTGCACAAGAATTTCCTTTTTCATTCAAACGCTCAAATGCTACCAAAACAAACCTTTTCAAAAGAGACTTTTGTATTTTTATAAAAACACTCAAAACTATGACTAAAGCAAATCTTGAGAAAACTATGAATAAAGCAAATCTTTAAGATCTACAATCTATAAAAAACTACTTGAAGTAAAAGCTTACAAGATGTTTTTGTTTTCTCAAGGATGTTTTACGTGGCGATAAGCAAATGAAGGACTAACTTGTCCAGAATCACAAATCAGTCAAAAAACAAGTGATTTTTTGTCTTCTTTTGTAAAAGTGAAATCCAAACTTTTAACACAAGCTTTTCGAAGTTTCACAAAGAGAAAACACAAGATGGGTTCCTCAACAAAGGTTGATTTTCCAAATGGTCAAACTCATAAGAAGGCCAGTAAAAACCAAGGTGATCTGAGGCTTCTACGCTTCTAAGCTCTGAGCTACTACAAGACCAAAATGAAAATCAAGACCGGCAACCAAAACTTCTAGGAATTTCACCTAAAACCCTAACACCAATGAAATTAAACCAAGGAAAGCTTTTGACAAGTCACATGCAGGTCTGGGCAGAGGAAAACAACATCTAAACCAAAATAAAACTAATTGAAAGAGTAAAATTTAAGTTTTTCAAAATTTTAGCAGGGTCGGCAGGTTCAGAGTTTACACAGGTGCGTGCACGCTCTGTGTGCAAAGTAAACATGCGTAGAGGTACGCACTGTGATACAAGCATAGGGTGCAGACTTCTCCTAAAGTTATGAAAAGCCAAAATAAACCTAGATCTACTAAATCCACCCAATTCCACACACAACAAGCCAAAAACAGAAACAAAAAGACAAGTTTCCCAGGTCAAAGTAAAAACAAGGAAAACAATCAAGTCCCCAGTATGGTCGCCATTTTGTCACACGGAATGAGTCGAGGTTGCAGGCAAGATCAACCTTCCAAGTATCTAAAGATGTCTAGTGACAAGAAAGCCAATCAAAAACTATCTTTCTCTAAATATGCAATTAAAAACAAAGGCAAACAATTGTTTTAGGCCTACCTTGGATCTAGTGCAATTTTGTGGAAGCCTCGCTCCCTCGCTCCAAATGAGCTTCCTTGAAGTGTAATTCTACAGACACAAACAAGAAAACGAATTAAATAGCACTTGAAAAGCCAATATCATAAAGCATATTCATCATAATGATCAAGGAGATTATGAAACAAACCACATAAGACAATTTGTTGAGAAAAATGAATCTGATTGTATTAATTCAAATGAAGAAGAACTTTACAACCTGTGCCTTGATGCTGTACAAGCTCCTCCCAGGGTCCGACAAGAAGTCTCCTCTACTTTGACAAGTTTCACTCACTTCCCAATGAAACCAAAAGGTATGTGATCTCTCCTCTCAAGTTTAACTAGGAAGTCCCAATTCCATCAGCATTTTCCCTCAAAATGTTCAGCTTCTAACCTCCCTAGCAACTGACCCAATGCCTTAATTTATAGTGCAATGGAGGGAAGTTACTAGGTCCTCCTTCAAAGGGATAAAGCCCTCCTTCAAAGGGATA
>APFE030911210.1:94843-109318 GCA_000404065.3 Pinus taeda | reverse complement strand
CGACAAGAAGTCTCCTCTACTTGACAAGTTTCACTCACTTCCCAATGAAACCAAAAGGTATGTGATCTCTCCTCTCAAGTTTAACTAGGAAGTCCCAATTCCATCATCATTTACCCTCAAAAATGTTCAGCTTCTAACCTCCTCAGCAACTGACCCAATGCCTTAATTTATAGTGCAATGGAGGGAAGTTACTAGGTCCTCCTTCAAAGGGATAAAGCCCTCCTTCAAAGGATAGCTCCTCCTATCAAGGGATTAGCTCCTTCTCTTTTGGGATGCATGAACCACCTTGGAGCAAACAATCCACGTCAAAATCCTTCTAGAAACATCTAGAATTAACCCAAAAGTGAGTTTTTTAGGATAAACTTGCGCCTTTTTGAATTTTACAGGGGTACACACCCACCCCTTTACAGACAGAGCGTACAGATACATAGGTAATATGAACAAAGGGTGCGGGCCCACAGGCAAAAGTGAGAGAAAGTGCGGAACAAGAGTAATATTGATTTTCAATGTCTTTCTCTCATTTGCAAAGCTTGACATGAAGAGCTAAGGTCTGAGACTTGCTTAGGAGGCTAGTATAAGTGATGATAGACCCATACTAACTACAAATAATCATGGTGACGATATTTTTGTGTAACACCTACTATGGATTATTGTAGCTTTCCTAGTGTGGATAGAGTTTTTGCGACTTTTGGAATCTAGGGAGGTATGGTTGACGTGGCATGTTAGAAGCCTTAACTAGTGGGAAGTTTCATAGTGAAGTTTGGAGCCTAGATTTGTGTAATAGTTCCTTTATTGCAAAACAAAGGTAATATATGGAGAAGTCTATTGTAAAATATGCATAACAGTCTCCTAGGTGTGAGGATGCCCTAACTAGGTGCAGATGCTACAACATGGACTTGGTCAGTCATGGTATGTTGGAGGGTAGCATGAGAGTGGGCCTATTGTGAAAGCAGATTGGACACTTATGGTCTATTGGAGGATAGCATGATAGTGTTCAAGTTGGAGCACAATGAGAAACACATTGATGGAAAAAGGTTGTTGCGAGAGAGGTAGTTGATGATCTCAAGGGTTTGATCAACTAGGAGTAGCTTGTGGAGCTTGAGACTTGGGTGTGGAGAAGGACATGTATAGTAGACGACGGGCAGTCCTCCTAATCCATCTTCATTGTGGGATATGGACATCTTGCATTGATAGGTGGCACCCCTCCATGCCCTATGTTGGTCTTCATCGAAGCAGCATAGAAATACCATAGTGGGTTGAAGTCCCTAAGTAGCTAACGCATAGCAGTGGGTAATTGAGAGTTGTTAAAAAGTGGAGTTACGAACAACTTGACAAGAGTATTGATGTGTTCATGTGTTAATGGATGTATGATCAACTAGTGGTAATATTTGATAACCGAGATTCAATGGCTATATGGAATTGTAGAATTGATAGAGGAAAGAGTTGTAGATCATGAGCCAAAGGACTCAAAAGGTATAGGGTACGATCAAGGAAACTATGAGGATCTCTACATCAACCAGATAGTTAGAGTATCTTGTTGAGGATAGATTGGTTGTCGATGGACTGACACCAAGCCCTAGTTTTGTATCTTGTACTAGTGGATATATGAGGGCCATTATCCCCTGGTACGAGAGCCCTAGACTATTGTATTATATGTTGTTTAATATAATGAAGTTGGGTTGAAAAATGTAAAAAGTTTTCTATATTTTGTGCTTGGGTGAGCTACTATTGTTTATATTCTATAGTGTAAAGTAGTATAGTTGAGATTCTTGGTTTGATAGTGTCAAAGATTTTAAAATTTTATCCTAGACCCAAAATCATGGAAATTGAACATGGGATCATAGCGTATCTGAGCTACTTTGGGGAACAGTGAATCAAACTATTCACTGCGAGGTAACTCAGAGGGATTTGTGGGTGTCTAGATCATGGAGAAAAGGGTTTAGCTGAAGACATGGAGATGTGGTCTTGATAGGCTTGGCAGTGAAATTGGCTAGGAGTTTTGTAAAATTGGTGGTGAGCCTAGTGAACAACAATTTGTTTTAGGGCATGTTGCTGATCATGGATTTTCGTTGATTTGTCATGGATGGTTTGGAAATATCGAGGGTTTCTTTCGCATGGACAAGATTAGGTTGATTGATATGGCTTCCTCTGGTGGACTACATATTGGTACACTAGAGTAGTCATCAGATCGTGGTGTTGCATATCCAAGATTGGTGGGATTTTCACGAGTGGTATTTGATCCAGGAGGATGAGTGCTAGTAGGATTGAGCCAGTGGAGATAATCCAGGCTCGGAGGGAGTTTAACCTCAGAGTGAGAGACCTATGGAGGCTCGAGATCTTCAAGTTCATATGTGATGAGGCAAAGGAACTATGGAGATTTCCAGATTCATTCTACATGGTATGCTACAACGATGGATTCTAAATGGGCAAGTGTTTTCGGATGATGATGGTTACTTCCTACTCTTCAAAGTACCTCCCTCACTAAGAGGGAGTGTTTATTTTTGTGTAGCTTTGGAGGTAATCAAAGCCCTAGGGTTCAGGGTTTGGAGGAAAAAGCACCACAAGGGTCACTTGTGAGCTTGGAACCCAAGTATGGGGTTTTGAACCGAAATATGTTTTGGACATTTATAGAGGAACATTTCTACATATGATGGCATGAGATGATAAAGAGCGGAAAGAAAAATCCAACACTTTGAGAATCATCAAATTCCAAGTTCTTGAAGTGGATATATGAATTTTTGAACTTGTCATTAATATTTGGACAAGGACAAGTCATGTAGGCTTGGGGAATTCTTACAAGAGACATGACTCTTCATCAAATTCATGTAGCTCCTCATTTGTGTATAAATAGAGGGTGAAGACAAGGTTAATTCTCATCCATTTGTGCAACACTTACCTCACAAAGAACTCATTAGAGAGGGAAACACATTTATTGGAGGCTGCAGCAAGAAGATGACAGACAACCAGGGTACAAGGTTGTTTTAGGGCTACTGGAGACTGACCAAGCTCATGAAAATAAGGCTGAGTTGTTGTTTTTGAAGGTTGAGGTCATTGGAGATTGTTTTCTGGTTCAAGGAAGGTTGTCTGACCCTTATGGAGCATGTTGCAAGCTTGGAGAATCATATTGTAGGTAGTTGCAATCAACTGAAGTGAGGCTGAAGGGTTGGTTAGGGATAGAACAACCTAGAATCACTACCAAGGATCATATCCCCTCATGGAAGGGAAACCTCACTTTTTTATTGCAATTCTGGGTATAATTTGAAGGCTGGTATGGGTTGTGTTTTGTGCCCTAACCAGGTGTAAGTTGTAGCAGTGGAGCTACAACAAAATAGTCAACAAGGTATATGTTTTTGGTGAATGTTTATAGGTGTTGGGTCCTAGTTTAGGATAATTTTTCGATCAGCATACATTACAGTTTGTTGCGAGCCATTTGATGGAGTTCCCTTGGGCATGAAGCAAATCCATCTAGGAGAAGATCCCACTATGGAGTGATGTAGGTGTCCTAGTGTGGACATAGTTGTTGTAGCCTACCTGTGGAAGCCAATGATGTATGGCTGACATGGCATTCTAGAAGCCTTAGCCAGTGGGCAGTTTCACAGTGAAGTTTGGATCCTAGATTTGTCCAAAATATCCTCTATTGTGGAACAAAGGGCATATATGGAGAAGTATCTTGGCAGGCATGTGTAAGGGTCTCCTAGGTGTGATGATGACCTAACTAGGTGCAAATGCTAATGCGTGGACATGGTCACTCGTGTTCCATTGGAGGGTAGTCTGAGAGAGGATCATGTGTTGATGAGCTCAAGGGTTTGATCAACTAGGAGCATTTTGTAGAGCCTAAGACTTGTGTGTGGAGAAGGACATCCATAGTAGATGATGGGAAGTTCTCCTACACCATGTTCATTATGAGAGATGGACATATTGTAGTGATAGGTGGCAGCCCTCCATGCCCTATGTTGTTCTTCATCGGAGCAACACATGAAGACCATTATGGGTTGAAGTCCCTGAGTAGCTAAGGGGTACCAATGGACAATTGAGAGTTGTTCATAAGTGGAGTTGTGAACAAGTCAATAAGAGTCTCGATGGTTGGATGCATTGATGGATGAATGATCAACTAGTCAGCAATTTGTACAACAGAGATTCAATGGCCAGATGCACTTGGAGCATTGATAGAGGTAGGAGTTGAAGGTCAGTAGTCGAAGGACTAGGCAAGTACAGGGTATGACCAAGGCAACT
Organism: Pinus taeda; assembly: GCA_000404065.3. Taxonomy (NCBI): domain Eukaryota; kingdom Viridiplantae; phylum Streptophyta; class Pinopsida; order Pinales; family Pinaceae; genus Pinus; species Pinus taeda. The sequence continues at coordinate 105,085 of APFE030911210.1, read as the reverse complement.
ATGAGGAGCTCTACATCATCTAGACTGTTAAGGTATCTTGTTGAGGGAATATTGGTTGCCGATGGAATGACACCAAGCCTCAATTTTGTATCTTGTACTAGTGGATGTATGAAGGCCATTATCCTTGGTACGAGAGCCCTAGATTGTTCTATTATATGTTGTTTAATATTACAAAGTTGGGCTAAAAAATGTAAAAAGTTTTATATATTCTATGGATGTGTGATTTATTGTTGTTTATATTATTCTATGCAAAGTATTATTGTTGATGTTCTTTGTTTGGTAGTGTTAGAGATTTTAAGATTCTATCTTGGACCCAAGATTGTGGAAATTCAAGACAAAATTCACTCTCCAAAGTCATCAATATGATTAAATCCATATTTTCTTCATGTCATTGCCTCAATTACCTTGTACCTTACCTTGTATTCTCTGCCATGAAGTTCTTCCCTTTATGTCATGGAGTCTTTCCTTTGCTCTCATGGAGTCTTTCTTTCATTGTTATGGAGTCTTTCCTTGCATCAAAATAATTCAACTCAATAGTAAATTAGTGTCACCACAAATTATTCATTAAACAACCTCTGCAACATTATCTATGCATATCACAACCCCTTTATGCTTTTACTTACATCAACTCATGATGACCTTTCAAATCCATGAACACAAGAATAAAGCCATCAACACACCATATGCAAGCATAACTCAAACTATTTTCCTGCACCAAGTGTGTCATGGTATTTTTTGTCATGATATTAAGCATATAAAAATATGCCAACATATCACCCTACCATATGACATGTTGATGCTCCTTTTCTTTGTTGCTACTGCATACCTTCAATGCTCTTTCATCCCTTGTTACTCCTTTTCCTTTGCATTGCCTTGTTCTTGCTCCTTTGTTTCTTGCTCCTTTGTTCCTTGCTCCTGCATACCTTGTTGTTGCTCCTTGCCTTGCTGTGTTGCTCTTATGTTCCTTTCTCTGGCATACCTTGTTGTTGCTCCTTGCCATGCTATTACTTTGTTGATATTTTGCCATCAATGACAATAATTCCATCAAAAATGGAAAAAATATGGGTGACACATGTCACCATTCAGAAGTGGCCACATGGGGTTGATTACATAAGCATGAAATCATCACAGAAGGGCTACCCATAAAGGTATAGAATGTGCATTGGGTAGAGACATCAGGAATAGCTAGGCACTCATCACACATGGAATGCAGCTCATCCTGACTAGTCATTGATTGGTCCAAATGCGTAGTGGTGGTTCCCACGGAGACACATCATCCAAAAGGCTTGATCTTGGAAGGCTTAGAAAAAGGTACAAGAAATGTTCCTCTAGGTTGATAGAAAAATGGGACATGGTGAAAGACAAATAGGTAGTACAAGACCAGTGGGAAAAGGGACAAGGTGATCCCATCGCAACACGTAAGCCTGAAAGCCTTACACTGGAGGAAAACAAAGGAATACTGAGAGTTTTTGTTGGGATAATGGAGCTGGGAGGAATTTATTTTTTCCAACAGTTAATAGTTTCACTGAATGACAAAAGGCATGCCCAAGTATTAGTTTTTATTTTGTTTCATGTGCTATTATGACCATTGGCCTTCGAGCTATTTTCAATCAAAAAATGTGGTCAGCTCAAGGATGTATGCTTAGCACTTATGAACATGAACACGTTAATAGATTTGGTTGAAATCATGCATATTTGGAAGTTGTACAATACTTTGGTTGAGACACACTGGTGGAGGAGTCAACATCTCTTTTTCTCTATGCACTACTCTTGGCACTTAAGCCTTAAGCCATGCTTGGGAAATCATAGTTTTTTTTAAGAATAAATATTAAACGAGTTGGAAGCCTTTGAGGACTTCACAAAGAAGTGAATCAAACACTAATGGAGAACCACGTGCATTAAAGACTGCCATCCCTGGTCACTAATGGCGATAGAGGAGAATTGAGGGACCAGTTAATAATAAGGCCGTAAGGACCATGACCCACAACAAAGCTTTGGGAGAGCCATGCTATATATATAGACAAAATTCAGTAGAGGAACTCCTTGTATATGCATGTGCACTGAGAATTAATTATCATAATGGGAAACATTCAGGTGCCCATTCTCTTATTTAAATGTTGCTACAATGGTTGAGGAAAGTGATGTAACTATTGTATAATTAAATCACTAATAAAATAGCCTTACTATGCTGCAATCAATACAATAACAATACCTACTTATTGAAGTAAAATTGAGCCTATACACTTTCATGTACCTGAAGACAAGTATTCCATATGAAATAGTGAATGTGTTTGTTAATGAACAAATAGGTCACATTAATTCTGGTGATGATGCTAAACAAAATGTGGAGGAAACACTAAGTAGTTTGGGGAGAATTTTTGTATGTTGTGACAGTGTGAATTGAAACAAGAAAATATGTGTGTGCATAAGGTGAATTGTGATTAGGACCTCATATGTTCCTGAGACTAATTGAAGGCTAAGTGTAGAACCAATGGAGTAGTCAAGTGTGAAATGTATAAAGGGGCTATAGAGTAGAGTGGAAGGTGTTGTATGTAACAACAAATCAAGTTCTTTTATTTTTGTGTAATTGTTGTAGGAATTTGTTTCTTAGTTTGAAAATTGTATGAAAAGTAGCACAATTGGTTGAAGTAGGTTGGGTCATATATCTGTAAGAGGTTGGTGCCTCTTGGAAAGTTTTATCTTATTATCACATGGAAGCTAGGGGCTCTTGTGTGTGGATGCTCAAAAACAACAATAACGAAGAACTTGGTGGTTTTCCCATTTGGGTTTCCATATTAACTATTTGTCTCTATGTTCATATGTTTCTTGTGATGATGTTGTATGTTCAAGAGAGTGATTTAACCTATTTCTTATGCATTTGATTAGAACTTCTCATATTGTTGATTTCCAAGTTAAAGGAAGTTAAGACTTCAAATTTACATCCATTAGTGATTCACCCCGCTATTAGTGATTCCTTATTCAACAATTGGTATTAAAGATAAGATTCTTCAGGAACAATTTAACCATTAGAAGCTAGATCTATAAGGAATCATGTCTACATAAGAGAACTAGGATGCTTATTCAAGTAAGATACTAGTCTTTGATAGGTCAAAATATGTGTCCTATAAAAATAGGATGGAAGCCTATCTCACGTCCCTAGGAACTGAAGTTTGGAGCTCTATGTTAGTACATGATATTGTGCCAACAACTCCCACTATAGGTGCATATTGTAAAAATCTTAATGCTAATAATTTTAAAGCTAGGAAGGCCATCTTTTATGTTCTTAGTCAATCTGTGTAGAAAATCCTATAGATTCACAATCTCATGCAATTTACTAAAGCATAGGACAAGAATCTACTTCTACTTTCAACTAGTGTAAGCCATTAGATCAATGAAAACAATAATATCAAGAAGAAGAACATCAACGGAACATAAAAAAAAAGTATCCGGAGAAAGCCACAACTCAAAACCACACTATATGTATTGTATTAATATAGAAAATCAAGATGAAATTACAATGCTTTCTCTCTCTAGAATAATCCCATCACTGAGTAAATTCAATCTCCAACTCATAAGCAAGCTCAAGGCCAAATTTTAGCCTCTGCATAAGCTTTCCAAGTCTCTATTCCAATGTGTAATCCCTATGGAGGATAGATTGTATTTAAAGGGAAATAAAGCCTTTAAGGACTGCTCAATCCCTTAAGGATCAGTTCCTCAATGCATGCACTATCAAGGCAACTCAGAAAAATATAAAAAAAATAGTACACTATCCCTGCACTCTAGTCTCAACTGGGTCTTTCTCGGGATCGACATGCATGAGTTTCTGATGAGTAAATATTCATTTAACCAGAGTAGCACTTGTGGAGTTCACTAGTGACACCACTAACTGTTAACTCACTATTAGTTCTCTCAATCACCTTAAGAATCAATTTAACTAAACTAACTCATCAAACTCAGTATTCTATTTTACAACTCACAATTAAGTCATATTGGACTCCTACAAAGTAGGGAGAACATACACATGACTTCACAAAGAATTCCAACTTAAAATTCCTAAGCTAATTAAGTTAATTAAACTTAATTAACTATTTACAAGTTGCTATGACAATAGAATTTGGTATTAATTCACAATTTAATTCAAGAATAAATTAAATTGGAATTTTTGGATTATATTTTTAACATTTTTTGTTGTTATTTTCAACACTCCCTCTCAACAAGAAAGGAATTCAACTCGATCCTGATCCCGAACATTTGGAATGTTCTGCATGCAACACTTCTCTCTAGTGTTGTTGCTCCAACAACTCTAGAAACAAAAAACATCCAACTTGAATCAGAGTGATTCCTCTATCATCAAAGTCTCTGATTACTATTGCCTCTATTGACTAAAAACTTTGTGCTTCTGTTGATTCTTCCTTTCTGCACTATTGTCAACCCTCTCTATGCTTCTTCAGCATATGACTTCTCTAGCTTCTGTCACCTTGATCTCTGATGGCACCAATCCCACTAATTCCTCCTGCTACTATGCACTTTGGGCTCCCATATGAAGGTATGATCCATGAGATAAAGCCACTAAATGGACCCTGCCCAATTTCAGCCTTCTTAGGACTATCACTTCAAATATCCCCACCTCACACCTCGAGGTATGGATGCATGTGATCCCTCTGCCCACTTGGCTTGAAAATTTCCCCTACTTGAGGTCTCTGCATGACTGTATTCCTCCACTAGGTCTCCTCTCAGCTTCTCCAATTGTGGCTACTCCAGACTTGTCTGAGATTTCTTCTAAGACTGCTTGTTCTCTGCTTTAGTGGATCTATCCACTGAGTCTCCTCTCAACTTCTCTAGTTGTGGTTGTTTCACAACTTTGTGAAGCTACTTTTGAGTCTTCTTCTGGGATGCATGTTGAGAGGTAATTTACTCTCCCTCTCAACCACCAAGTCTCTATCCTTTGCCTTACTTCTCAAGGCTTTGCATGCATCTTGAACCTCAAGAACATACAAGTTCTTCATCCATGCATCGATATTTTTCACCTGTCCTGTGGTGATGTGTCTACAGAAAACCTTTGCCTTTCTAAAAACCAGATCATAGCCACGGTCTTCCAATACCGTGACTAAGACAAGATTCTTATTTAGTCCCAGGACATACATCACATCTATGATCCTGAGAGGGGAGCCAGACTCCCTCTGAAAGGTAACCATATTGATCAAAATATCTCTATGCCTCTCATCATCTCCAAACGCTATGCTCTGTTTGAGGTCTTTCTCATCAAAATTACTAAAGAGATCTCTATTCCCCATCATATGGAATGAGGCACGGGATGTCAAGATACCATATGCCTCCCATGGAAGTGTCATCCATGCATGTAATGAGAGAGAAATCAAGTTTGAATTGTGAATCTAGAGCTTCACATGCTACTGCTATTGTCGAATCCTTCTTGCTTGCTTTCTTCTATGGGTAGTTCTTGGCATAATGCTGGTGCTCATGATAGTGAAAACACTTTATTTTCATGAAGTACATCTTATTTCTTCCCTCCTTGCCTTGGGACTTCTTTCCCTTGGACCAATTTTCCTTACTCTTTAAGCCAAAATCTCAAGTTCTCCTCCTAATCTCTTCCTACATCAAATCTGACCATAGGCGTTCCCAATCTAGCATCTTCTCCCATCCATCGACAGAGTCCTGATAACTATGCCAACTCTTTTGGAGTCCAATAAGAGAAAGAATCACCATTCAAGTGCTTCCAAGTTCATCACAACATTGAGTGAACTTGGTCAAGTAATTTGGAATTGAGTCGCTTGCCTCCATCTTAATTTTTTGACGTTTAACTTTCCATTCCAACTTCCTTTGGTCACTTCTATTTTGGAAAATGTCCTTCAATGCTTTCCACGTAGCATGCAGATTTTCATTCCCATGGATACTCAAGACAATGTGGTCTCGAAATGCTTCAAGGATTATCTACCTCGCCCTTGCCACACACTTCTTCCATTCCTGATGTTGGTGGCTTAGGAATGTACTGATCAATGAATTCCTTCAAGTCATTATCCTCCAACAAAACCTCCATCTTGTCCTTCCATGCTATATAATTCGAGTTGCCATACAAGGCATACTTGAGCCGCAAACTATAGAACACCATTTATTGATCCTGAAGTATGTATTGCAAATTCAAATTCACCTATAACCCAGAAACTCAAAAACTTTGAAATATCCTCTACTATATTGCTCTCAGCTCTGATAGCATGTAGAAAATCTTATAGATTCACAAGCTCATGAAATTTACTAAAGCACAGGACAAGAATCTACTTCTACTTTCATCTTATGTAAGCTAATATATCGATGAAAACAATAATATAAAGAGGAAGAACATCAATGGAACATAACAAAATAAGTATATGGGGAAATCCATAGCTCAAAATGCCATTATGTGTATTGTATTAATCTAGAAAATCAAGATGAAACTACAATTCTTGTTCTCTCTAGAATAATCCCAGCACTTAGGAAATTCAATCTCCAACTCATAAGTAAGTTCAAGGCCAAATCTTAGCCTCTTCACAATATCTCCAAGTCTCTATTCCAATGTGTAAGTTTTATGGATGATACCTTGTATTTAAAGGGAAATATAGCCTCTAAAAACTATGCAATCCCCTAAGGATCAATTCTTGAATGCATGCACTATCAATGCAACTAAGAAAAATTTAAAACAAATAGTATATTGTCCCTGCACTCTAGTCTCAACTAGGTGTTTCTCTTAAACATGCATGAGTTTCTAATGAGTAATTATTCAATTAACTAGAGTAGCACTGGTGGAGTTCATTAGTTACACCACTAACTCATAACTCACTATTAGTTCTCTCAATTAGTTTGAGAACTAATTTAACTGAGTTGACTCATGAAACTGAGTCTTCTATTTTACAAGTCACAATTAACTCATACTGGACTCCTACGAAGTAGGGAGAACAGACACATGACTTCAGAAATACTTCCAACTCAAAATTCCTAAGAGAATTAAGTTAATTAAACTTAATTAACTATTTACAAGTTTCTTTGAGAATAGAATTTGATTTTAATTCACAATTTAATTGAAGGACAAATTAAATTAGAATTTATGGATACTATTTTTAACATTTCTTATTTCTATTTTCAAAAATCTGAACTGGTAAAGGTTATGCACTGTAATTCACCAAGCAAGTGTGCGACAAACTTCAAAACAATCATGAAGGAGATGAGAAAGCCAAGAAATCCAAGCTTTAAACGTTTAACATGACATTTGAGAGCTTAAGGATGAATGACGAAGAAAGAATATTAGAATATTTCCTGAGAGTTAATGAGGTAAAAAACATGATCACAGGACTTGGCAAATATTCGAAAGAGTAAGTGGTTGTTCAAAAGGTATTTAGGTCCTTGCCTATGAGATTCATTCCCAATATCTCAACTATTGAAGAAATGGCAGATTTGAAAAGTCTCACAATGGACCAACTACTTGGTACTCTCACAACCTATTAGATGAGAGTAGGTAAAGGGAATAATGAACCAAATGAGGAAACATTCAAGGTTTCTAGGAAGCTAAGGAGCACAAGGATCACCAAGAATGTTCCATCTATGAATTTGATCAGGAGCTAACCCATTTTTCCAAAAAGATGAATCGATGAACATGTAAGTATAAAGGAAAGTTACCATCAAGTGCTTTGACTGTGGAAGAATTGGACATTTTTCATCCAAGTTCCTTTATAGAGAAATTACAAAAATGACAAATATCAAATCCAAAAGACAAATCTTAGAAATATCAAAAGAAGAAGGAGTTCCACTCCAAAGAGGACGATAATGCATTAGAATATGATAGTGAGGATTCTTCAGAAGGATATTTTAATGAATGCTTGCTCATGACACTCGAAGCTAACTTAAAATATGAGAAATTCTCACACTTGGAAGAAGAAGGAGTAGTGGATATAGAAGGAGAACTCATCATACTCTTAATGAGTTGAATAAGGTCAGGAGGAAGAATAGGAAATTAAAACAATATTTGTTACGAACTGAAGAAGGCATGTATAATTATGATAATGAGGAGTTTGTGTATCAAAGAGAACAAATTGTAGAAGCTAGTAGATGTAAATATAGTATTAAATTGTAGCAAGAAAATGCTTCATTTATATTGTTCCTTAGGGCCAAAGCATGGAGTTAGCTTACACATTTTTCCCAAATGAGGGCGAATTTTGCCAAAAAAAATAGATGCTCGGTCAAGAAATTTTAAGTGCTCAATTGAGCAATTTTTAAGCGCTCATTTGAGTTGTTGAGGATCGATCGTTTAAACAAACTCTCTATTGAGTCATTTTGTAACACGAGTTAATGGCTCGATTGAGTGTTATGGCTCGTTTGAAAGATATAGCTTGATTGACTGTTATTTCAAATTCGAATAAGTCAGTCGCAATCTACACGAGTTATTTTTCTCGAACCATGAGAGGAGAAGGAATTTGATGGAAGATTTCTAAGCTCAACCGAGTTGGAGGAACTCAATCCAACTACCCATCAATCCCACCAACGACCTAGAGGCTCAAGCTGAGGTAGGTTTCCTATCATTTTTGTCTCTTTTATTTTATTTTTTTGGAAAATAAAATAAATTAATTTGAAAATAAACCTAGCATAAAAAAACTACAAAAAAATCATGAAACTCACCATGAAAACCACAAAAAAAACACCAACAAGACCCTTGAAAAACCATAAAAACAACTTAAAAAACCACCGAGAAAACCAATGAAGACGAAAAACAACTTAGAAAACGACCTAGAAAACCCTTGAAAAGTACAAAAAAAAACTATGATTTAGATTTTAATTATTTATTTTTTTTATATTTCGTTATATACGTTATTTGCAATCTTAACATGTTTATTATAAATGAATTTAGACTTCTGTGATCCATAACAATTGTTTAGATAATTTTCGGCAAAATCACATAATTCATCATTTGTCGACGCGTTTCGAACCAACTAGTGTGGTTCATCGTCAGGACAAGTTGAAGATCCAGATCTAATGCAGCGTGTTAAATAGTCTAAGCAGAGACTCAAACAGCTAAAAAATTCTAACGGCTACTTTTCCACTCCAGGACCCAGTCAAACTACCTTTAACCAATTTAATATTAAATTATTATTATATTGGTGAAAAATAAAACAAATCAAAGGTTAATTTATCAAAATAATTCCTTTATATATTTAAAATATTAATCCTATATATATATATTATATATTAATATATTTATATAATATACTTTATATATATATATACAACTATTATGTCAAATTACTAATTAAATATATAAATATATATGTATATTCTCATATTTTTATTTTATATCTAATCCTCTAATATTATATTTATTAGATAAAAATATATTTATTATTTAACCTAGGTAAAAGTAGATCAAGGGTTAGTTAACAAAACCAAACCGTTAATCTATTTAAATTATGAATATATATATCTAAATATATAATAATAATATATATAAAGTAAAATATTTTCCAATACCTAACATTCTAGTAGTATTTAAATTAATATTCTATAAATTTATATTATTAGATAAATATAAATTTAATATAATACAAATTTATATTATTAGATTCTAGTAGTATTTCAATTTTCTTTTATTTTTTATTTTTTCGACAATACAAATTTTAATTAATGAATTAATTAATTCTAAATATATTTATAAAAATAGCAAAAGGTCGTTAAAAAATTCTTAGGCTAATAAAAAATATACCCTACATTCTAAGGAAAGATCAAATTATCTTAATTACCCGATTAAATATATATATAATAAGCTAGGTCATAAATAAAACAAACTTAGAAGAAGGATTACAACTCAAATTTAATCTTCGAAAATAAAGGGAAAAAGAGGGGAATAATTATACCATTAGGTCGATAATTAAAAGAGGGAATAAATAAAAACAGGAAAATAATTTAATACACCAAGGGAACCAACCCCTAAGGGGAGGAAACAAGAAACGCTGAGGCCTTACTTAGAAGGGACCGCGGAGGTTAGGAAGATAGGGCTGGGACCCAACAGCTGCTGATCTTCCAGCCATCATCCCGATTAAGATTATGAGGTCTTTTTTCAATTTTCAAGGCCTCCCTAAACTTGCGATGGTGAAACTGAGCAACTTTAGCAATGACTTGGGCCTCTTCAATACATACATGATGCATCGTCTTCTCAGCATGTTCAGCCAGTTGGTCCTACCATGCTTCAAGTCAGCCGCATGCTCG